>BQNB010052172.1:0-40617 GCA_026074375.1 Tanacetum coccineum
ACTAGCTTGTTTTATGCAAGCTAGAGCTTGTAGATTCATTGTTTGACCCTGTTTTGAGCAAGGGTATTGTAAGTCACTCTTTTTCTTGTTTTCCTTATTTACTGTAGAACTGCTTATAGTGCTTATTTTGTTACTTATGTTTACATATTTGTGCTCTATCAGTATGTTTAGTGCTTATCTTGCTTAATTGTTAGTTTTAAAATAGTTTGTATCACTTTCTTAGCTAGTACTGTTAGTGCATTTAATAAAACTGTTAGTTTTTGAGTTAACACTGTTAGACTAATTCAGCTTATTTAAGTGCTTATTCTTGATTAAAGTTTGCTTATAAGTGTTTTAATTTGTTATTTGATAATCTGTTTTTAATCAGTTTGAAATAAAAATGATTTTTGAAAACTTTAAGGGATATTTTCAACTAGCAGTACTAACCCAGAGTTAGTACTGCTAGTTCTCTTTTGGGATTTTTCACTAGCAGTACTAACTTAAAGCCAGCAGTACTAACTCCAAGTTAGTACTGTTAGTTAAAACTGTTAGTACTGGTTGTTCATTTTAGCTTACCAGCTTATTTGAGATTTCCTTGGCTTTTTAGAGTAGATTAAACCATTTTCCTAAACTGTCTTTAAGAATAAGCTCATTTTAGCTTACTTTCCTTTTCAAAGTATTTTCAATAGTGTATCAGTTTGTAACTTTTTAGCTGATTTGCCATTTTAGTTTAATCTAGTTGCTTATTCTTATTACTGAGTGCTTATTAGGGTTAGTTAAATATCTGTTTTAGCTTATTTGCTTATTTCTTGCTTCATTGAACTAACAGTACTAACCTTAAGCTAACAGTACTAACTTAAAACTGGCAGTACTAACTCCAAGTTAGTACTGGTAGTTAAAACTGTTAGTACTGTTGTTAGTACTGTTGAGTTTGTCTTGTTTAATTTAGTTTAATTGCTTTTTGAATTTGCTTGTTTAGAGTTAGTTTAGCTTATTTGATTTGTCTTAAGCTTATTTGAGCTTATTTGTGTCTTAGTTTAAAAAGTTTAGGTGTTTTCACTATTTCTAGCTTTTATTTTTGTTCCAGCTTATTTTCTTTGCTTATTTTTTATGTGCATTTTTTTTGCTATCAGTGTTAGTGACCACAATCATATTCACCTCCTTGTCATATTAAAAACATCAATCATCATTCGTCTTTCGATTTTCCATCTTAGCCTAGTTGGGACATAACTACCGGGAACACTCTTTACATGCTTCCGGTTTCATTGGTTCTCGCGTGTTTCTGATCCTTTTTTGGTGTTGTATTTATATTAGTTTTATATTTATCCATATAAAAAAAGGGTGTGAGTTTCGGGAGTCAGGCCTTGTGTTGGTTTTGTAATTTATCTATTGGGCACAAGTATTAAGCCGAAAGTTGCAAATTCAAAATTGTTATAAATTTGAATAACTTTAAACAGTTTATTTTGTTTTGTGTGATTTTGTGATATTTTTTGTATGGTAAATCACTAGCGGGAGACGCGGAACTTAAAGAGTTTAATTCAGGTTCTATTTCCTTTCTCTTTTTAATTCTAATTAGTTATAGTTTAAATTTGCTTATTATGTCTTTTACCGTTATGCCTGTTATTGTTATTTTAGTTGCCATGTTTAGTTTAGATTTATTTTTGTCGTTAAATGCTATGTTTGTTAAATTGAATTTCGTTATGAGTAGTGAGTAAATAACTTGTGTTTGCTAAGTGATTAGTGATTTGGAATTTAAGTGCGGTTTTAAAAAGGTTTAAAAAATTAATAGTCATTAGAATTTTCCAATTTACATACCGTCATTTACTTTTAATGCAATTTAAATACTTGTCATTTATTTTAAAAAGCATTTTACTTTACTTGTCATTTAATTTCTTGAAACTTGTTTTCTAAGGATTTTAATTCGTTAAACCTAAGCCCGCACTTAAGGAACATTTCACGTCACTTAGCAAGCATATTTGTCATTTATATCTTTTAGATCAATTTTAGTTTAATCTTTTAGTTTTTAATCTTAGAATTAATATTAGTTTAATTTTTAGTATAAAAATAGTTTAAAACCAAAACCAAAAACTTGAATGACAATCAAGCTCGATTTACAACTTGAACGTAGATTTCCATTCATCTCTCGCTGAGGAAAACGATACCCGTGTTGATTACTTATTATTCTTTCCTAAGAATAATTTGTATGATACTTTGCTTACGTATACGTATATGTATTTTCTATAAATATATATAATATATTTGAGGGTTTATTTGATAAACGCGTGTAAAGACGACGAACATCAGAAGCGAAGATCCGGAAGATCATTTAAAGATTTTTCAGTCGGCCGCTAAGACGGAACGATGGGCAATGCCAACATGGTGTCACATGTTCAATTCTACACTTACTGGAAATGCCAGAGTATGGTTCGACGACCTTCCCAAGGAAACAATTGATAGCTATGATGACTTAAAGAAAGCATTCTTAGAAAACTACCTCCAGCAGAAGAAACGAATTAAGGACCCGATTGAAATCCATAACATCAGGCAGAGAGACGGGGAGTCTACGAAAGAGTTTGTACGGAGGTGTAAACTTGAGTGTAGGGACGTAAAGGGAGCTCCGTAATTTATGAAAATCTCCGGATTCATGCACGGGATCACCAATCCTGAGCTAATCAAGCGACTACATGACAAAATCCCAAAGTCAGTAGACGAAATGATGAGGGTAACTACAGCATTTCTCCGGGGAGAAGTAGCCGCCTCTAACCGTGAACGGAAGAAGTCGTTCCTGTCATGGAAACAGCAGGAAGCTAATCAAAAGCAAAATTTCAAAAAAGGAGGCTTCCGTAAAAAACCTAAAAAACCAAAAATAATCTTCTTTTTGTTCTTATCCATTTAATTCTTTTCTTAACCCTCTATATTGTTTAATTCTTATGGCGTCATTCGACTATCGTTTAAATCCCCTTTATGCGATTAAAGAATGCTCGTCTTGTGGAGCTTTGTACACTTCAGACTATTGTTGTTCTAAAGGGGGTCTTGAAGACAAGATTCTTGTTCCTAAAACACCCGACTCGTCTCAACGACCCCCTCAGGATTGTGTGAAGTGTGGAAACCCGGTTGAAGGTCCAAATTGTCAAGGATGTGCTCTATGGCGAAAGAAATTAAAGGAAGTTTGGTTTACAATTTGTCATGAAAATGGAATTTACCAAGACCTTCTAAACACTTACGAGTCATCCGATGACGATACCAACGTTGTTAATGCTCCTCGAGAGCCATTCATTGTCAAACAGGACCCTAGTGAAAATTTCCTCGCAAAGTTCTCCACAAATTAACCATAATTGTTGTTACGAGTGTGGTGATTCGTTAGATGGAATCTTTTTGTCAACGACTTGCACTTGTAAGTCTGTGTGGAAAGGTGCTCGTATTTGGTTTATAATTGTCATAAAAGCTCCCGATTATCTCTAATCAGGGAAACCATGCAATAAAACATTGATGAGCTCCACAAAACTTTGCAAATTTTGAATTCCAATTGTGCTATTCTGAAAAAGAAAATTCATTACCTTACGTTTCAAAACCTAACTTTGTTGATGATTCTCCTAACGTTTTCAACCCACCTCCACAACCTCCTATGTATTCTTGTGAATTTTGTGGGAACGATGCTCGTTATGGTCACTATTGTACACCTCAAGTTCCGTTTATCTATCCAGAACCATGTTACAATCAAGACTTTAATTTTCCGCAAGATTTTCATGATTTTAACAACAATATCTTTGTTGGGAAAATTATGAAGATTGTGGGGGTCCTCACGATACTTTTCAATGTCAACCGATGAATTATTACGAACCTAATCCGTGTTATGATTCTAATTATTTTGGTTTTGACCAATTTCAACCACTACAATATACCGTCAATCATCCTATCTTCAATGCTCAAAATGAGCTTCTCAATTCTCAAAATAAGATCATGGAGCAAATGACATCCATATGTGATATGGTTGGTCAATATATGCAAAAGAAGGAAGAAGAAAAGAGAATTGCGGAAGATCAAGCGACTAAAGATCGATATTAGAAGATTCCCATTTGCTACGATGATGACGATAACAAGGAAAGTTCTATTCCCTTGAAAGATATTATTATTTCTGGACTTCCTCTGTGTGTTGCAATCACACCTATTTTATCAACCGAGGAGCCCGTTGACTCTCTCATAAAGGTGGATGAGCATCTTGACGCTATTCCAGAAATGGAATCTGACGAAGTAATAAAGTCTAGTGTCGAGAACCTTGTCCCGACCCCAAGTGAGTCTGAGGGTATTCCCGACAAAATGTGTGATGTGCCTCTTTGTGACCATCCTACCCCTCTTGAAGCTTTCAAAGAACACTCTGAGATTGTCGTCGATTTCAACGATGATTCTACTTCGAGTGATGACGATTCTCCCTACGGTGAGGATATCGATTATGTCGATGCATCACCTCCCGATTCTGAGCTCGTCAGCTTAGAGGTGGTGGAGAATGTTACCCTGGAAGATGGAGAGATTGAGGAAGATATTCTTTATGAAAAATTATCAAAAATCAATCTTCTCATTGCTAAGATCGAAGCAATTAATTCTAATCCACCTCTATCTTCCGGTTTTGTAACCAAGTCTCCCTCCACATTTCCTAACTCTTTCTTGGAGGAGACTAACACCTTTGATAATTCTTTAACCGAATCTGAAACTTTCTGCTTTGATTTGGAAGAGAATAGTAGTGGCAGTACCACTACTCGTTCTGATTATTCTCTTCCGGATTATGAAGCCTTCTATCTTAATGACGATCATATTGAAGAGAAGAGTAGTGGCAGTACCACTACTCAGTCTGATATTTCTCTTTCTCAATATGATTCGTTCATCTTTGATCTTTCGATCGATTCGTTTCCTCCTGCCGATAGGAGTGATTTTTATCATGAGGAGTTCGCCGGTGAACTTGCTCACATCATATCTCCACCGGAGTATGATCATTTCTGCTTTAAGATTGAGCCCGAGCTGGGCAATCTTACTATGGATGTGGTGGAGGATATTTTCCCAACAAGAGAACCAAGAGTTCATGTGCCTAATGTTTTACCCACCCATCCCACCCTTAACCTGGATCTGGATTTCATACTTTTTAGTGATTCTCTCTTCGCTTATATTGTATGGATCTTTCTTCCTTTTCTCACGTATCCAGTTGCTCCTCCATATCTTCTCTCCTGTGGGAATGAAGATACCATTTTTGACCCCGGCATCTCCATTTATCATTCTTTTATGCCGGGTGTATCTCATCGGAGTGGAACTTTCATGAAATTCAATGTTTATCCAAACCACTTGAATGAAAGTCCGATGGAGATTTTATCTTCCACTTGCTCCCCCATGGACCAATGAATTCGGGGTCGAGTCAGGCTCAAGACTCGGTTAACAAAAATAAGCGCTTCGTGGGTGGCAACCCATGCTTATCCATTCTATCTTCTTTTTATTTGCTAATAAGTGTTTTTGTTGTTGTGAGGAGGCTCGCCTCTTTCCTTTCTCGTTTGCTTGTGTTTTTGTGATTGTCCAGGATTGTCCCGGATTTTTGAAGCCTCTCGTGCTCGCGGTTTTTGTCCTTCGATCACAAGAGCTTCACATCCTTAGCTTCATTTTGGGAGTCCAATATCCAAATCTTATCGACTAACGTTTATCTTTAAGCATACTTAATAAACGGCTTAGGATTTGCGTAGAGACCCTTCTTAAAACATTGAGGACAATGTTTAATTCTAGTATGGGGGGATCTTCGATTTGATTGTGCCTGCAGCCGTTGTTTTCACGTAATCCCGTTTTTACCACCAAAATACCCAAAAAAAATGAAAAATTTTAAATTTTTTCAAAAACCAAATAAGTGTTTTGTCACAATTTTGACTTTCCTGCTGGGTATAATGAGAATAAATTTTGACCCGATCGAGCGTGTTGAGCTCTAGCTTGTTCCTTAACGTTTAGACTAAGTGTTCGCGAATCCTCGCGAAGAACGAAAAATGATAGTGTTAATTATGAGTGGGATGCTAAACAAGGATTATTTGGAAATCTTAAGAGCTCATGTTTTTGATTTAATATTGTCGCTATCTCTCCATAACAACTAACCGATTAATATACGTTCTACTATTGGAAATTAAACTTAAGATCAATAATTTTTATGTATTATATAGCAAAAACCTTAGACTTTTATTCAAATTTATACATGAAATTTTTTAAAAAAGACGATTTCCAATGAAAAAAAAAATGATGAAAAATCAAAAAAATAATAAATATAAACTGTGTTTGATAAAATTTGCTGTATCTTGCCTGCTCAACCAACCGATGCTACAAGCCTTTCTAAAGAAAACCCATAGAAGAAATAATTATCTGAGACAGATAGAAAGTTTTGCGTATCTTGCAGGCTCACAACCGTATGTTGCACCTTCTAAAAGGTCAAGGGTTACAAATTGCGTAAATAGTTTAATATTAATTGTGGAATAAAAGATCTCTTTTTTGAAAAATTCAAATATCTTTTGAACTTATGGCTATTATAATTTTATAATCTATGTGCTATACGGAAAACCTGAGAGTTTTTGAAACCTAAGGTCCGTGAGTCTCGATACTAGTCTCTGTGGGGTGTCAAAAGCCTGATCACTAAACTCAACAAGTGGGATTTGTCAAGAAACGAAAGTCGCTACATGGGATATCCTCGCCTTCAAGACTCATTATTCTCTCGGTGGAAACGTGAAACATAAATGTTGCAAAAGTTGATCCATAGTGAAATTCAAAATAGCACACCTCACTTAAGATATTAAATTGTTGGGCAGTGAAAAGTTTAACAAATTGCAAATATTGATAGTGTTAGCATCTTAACCATAATTAACGGTGATATTCGTTTAAAGCTTGGTATTGAAATAAGTGAAAAGTCGGGGACGATAAAATTTCCTTTTTTGGGCATTCTCCGGATCGAAATGCATCTTATTCTAAGATCCCTTAAATTCATTAAATAACAAAGATCCAAAACGTTCTAGTTAGTTGAATAATGAAAAAATTAAAATACAAAAAGATGGTAGGATAGGTGAAAATATAAAAAATGGTAAAAGACGGGATATTTAAAACTAATGAGTCTTTTACTTCCTCGATGAGCACTTACTACTTTTTCCAAGTTATTAGTCGAGGTGATTTAGTATTCTTAGTTTTCTAAATGCTTATTTCATAGCATTACGTGAGGACACGGCAATAACTTAGTATGGTGGGATTTTTGGTAAGTGTTTTTTAATTACACATACCTTTTAACGCTTTACAAAAGAAGTTAAAATAACAAAAACGGACTTTAAATGCCCAAAAATATGCTTGTATTTTGCTAATTGTGTTGTGCAGGAACGGATATCTAAGAAAATGAACGAAAAAACGAACAAAAAGACAAAACCAGACACGGAATGGCAAGCGTGGAAAAGACAAAGTCAAGACAAAGCCCAAGTTTGAAAAAGTCAACCAAAGTCAACCCCGACAAATCCAAAAGTCAAAAAGTGAAGAAAAATAAGTTTAGGGGCCAAACTTGCCAATCCCTAAACTTATTTAATAAAGGAAAAAGAAGAAAATTTTGTGAGGGATCAAAACTGCCAAATGCCCAAAGAATTAACCACAAGGGTTAAGTCTGCAAACTTCCAAACTTATATCCCACAAGGACTTGTGATGCAAAGCCATATATAACGATTAGGGGTTATGTTTTTGACAAAACCCCAAACTTTCCCTCCCCCCCACTTGGTACTAACTTGAAACAAAAAAACACACACCTGGGGTGGGGACCAATCCTGTCAACACTCACAAACACCACCCAAATTGAAGTTATTGTATAATCTCTTCATAAAATTTCCTCCCGCCAAACTCAAACCCCACCTCTGGCAATGTCCCCCCTCCTCGTTGACCTCCCACAACACTCTAAAACCTTCACAATCCTTAACCCTCCCCCCACATGGGTAGCCAGTTGCAATCCAGAAAACCCACCAATTTTGAACATGTTGTGAATAATTTGACGTGGCAACCAAGAAAAATAAGGGCCTAGATGCCTTGTGTTACACTCTCAAACAAACACAAGTCAAGTTTAAGTGTCTACAAAGAAGCAACAAGGAGTGAAGTACAAGACCAAGAGAAACCCTAGCTCGTTTTACTAAATAAGACTTTGTAAGCCTTGTGGCAAAGGTAGTTTTTTAAGTGGAGTTAGTTTTATTTAGTGTAAAATATTCTTGAGTTCAGTTTTTAACTTCAATTTACTTTACTCATTTCTTTTTATAAAAATTCAGTTTGTCTTTCTACATATTGTGTTAAGTTACTTAAACGTTCTTAATGAAAATCAATTAAGAAGCTCTTGATATAAGCAATCTCTAACCTGTTTTTAACACTTTTATACAAAAGTTTAAGAAAAATCAAAAAAAAGGAAAAAGAAAAGTTACTGTTGGATCAAGTGGATGAATGAGCAATTATGGATGGCTTATTGGGATTGCTTAGTTTAGCTTATTAAAAGCTAAGGGTAGGAATTAGAGCTTATTTTTTCACTTAATCCTATTTGAGGCAGAATCAAAGGTACATTTTCCCTTTAAATTTTTATCTTATTGTTACTGTACATTGCTTATTAAGCTTATTTTAGCTTAGCTATGTCTTTTTGCTTAATTGTGTTTATTTATGGCCTTAAGATGACTTCTAGTTACTTTTCTTTCATTTACATGCAATTTGCTTAAAAACTGCCTAAAATAGCTTTTTTGTCTTTAGCTTATTAGTTTTTTTTAAAGTGCTTATTTGTTTTGCTTTTCACATTTTTAATTGTTTAATATGAAGATTAGTAGTATTTCTTAAAATAAAGTTTAAGCTTAACTCAGTTTTTATAAGTTTTAAAATTCATTTTCAGAATATAAGAGGGTGTTTGGGATAAGACTAAAATGGGTCAAAACAGGAGTGGTATGGGTTGGGGTCATAATGGTTTAACTTTGGCTTAAGTCATTAAGCCAATTAGAGTCTGTTTTCTAAACTTTTTAAGTCCAAAAGTTGTTTTTCAAAGTTTTCTAAATCATTCCTTAAAACTGTGGCTTTATAAAAGTTCCAAAGTGCTTATTGGGATAAGCCATTGTAAACTTGAGTTGTGGTCTAAAAAGTGTGTTATTTGAGTGTCTAAACAAGCTATCAAAAGTACTTTGAGTCATTTGACTTTTTGAGTCAAAACTGCCAAAGATTTAAGTGTCATTTTCATAAAAGAAAAAGCCCTTTTTCAAGAAATAAAATCAGCATGTTTTCTTTGTTTTTAGAGGCTTAAAATTTGAGCATAAGCTCACTTTAAGCCATTCTTCATCTGTTTTAACTTATCTTTTTATTTTGAGCTTATTTGACAGCTTATTTTAAGCTGTCAATATAAGCCCTTGTCCTTAGCTTATTTCCCCTGGTGCTAAGGGGGCCTTTTTAAGTCATCTTTTCTAGCTTATTTGTGAACCTCAATATGAGCTTTTGGCTTTTCTAAAAAGCCAATAAGCCCTTTTAAAAGTCCTGTTTGTTTCAGTCCTTAAGAAGCTTTCTTTTGTTGCTTATTTTAAGCCCAAAAGTGTGTCCCTAAGCTTAAATTTACTCTAGCAGTACTAACTCTCAAGTTAGTACTGCTGAGGGTATTAAGCCACTTCTAGCTTATTGAGCTTATCTCATTAGCTTATTTGTGCTCCTAGTAGTTCATTAGGATGGTGTGATAAGTTAGTTTGTTCATTTTCTTATTTTCTTAGCTTAGTTTGTGTTAACAGTCAAGTGCCATAAGCCATTTTGCCTTTTAAGCTTGGTTAGGTTTTCTGTCAATATAAGCCCTTTTAAGCTTATTTAGTTATTACATTTTAGTCACTAGTGCTTATTTAGGATAGGGTAGTTAATTCTTTTAGCTTATCAGTTTAAATTTTAGCTTATTTGCCCAAACAGTTCAAAGAGACTTAGCCATTTTTTGCTTTTAAGCTTGTTTAAGCTTCTGTCCACTTTAGAAGCCCGTTTTCAGCTTATTTGTAGCTTATCTAAAAAAGTTATAGTTTTAAAAATTGTTAAGCTCAAGGAGCTTAACAAGTTTGGTTCAAAAAGTTTCATAAAAAAAAAGAGGAGACAAGGGGTGACCCGGGTGAGCAAGACTCGAACCCGGGCCTCTACCCTCGATACACCTCCTACGCCCTCGTACACCTCTCTTTTTGGTAACAACCAAGTGTTACCGCGGCGCCCTTGGGGTACTTTACTTAGAGTCCCAAGTGGTTTAAAGTTGTACCCGCCTTTTTCACCTTTTTAATGCATATAAGTTGTTTTTCAGCTAGTTTTTCGGGGTTATTTATAATGCCAGAATGTTGAGGTGCTTTATTTTTGTGAGGTTAGTGTTTTGTGTCTCAGGTATTTTTTATGTGTAAATTTTTCAGAAATTTTTTGAACTAGATTTCTTAGTATGTTGTTTTTATATTTAATTTAGTTAAAAAGTTGTTAACAAATTCATAAATCAAAAAACTTACTAAAATATTAATGCAAAAAAATATTTTGTTTTTTTTAGAAAATTTTCTTTTTAGGCATTATTTTTCGCTAGGAAAAAATAAAACCTTGTTGGGTTAATTTTTATCGCAACTTTTGATTTTCAAAGATACGGGGCGGCTCGGGTACGGATTTTTTGGTGTCGTCTTGATCGTTTTGGGTCAAACGACGCTTACGTTGTTCAGTCTAGTCTTTTTCATTTCTGTTGTTTATTAGAGTCCCCTTAGAGTAGTTTCGAAGGTAAAAACATTCTTTTGTAGGGTTAATTTTGAAGAGATTTTAGGTTTTATGACCCTTTATGTTCGGGATTCGGTGCTCTAGTTTATGTTGCAGCTTAGTATTTCATGAATTTTTGGTTTTTCTAATGCAGTGTAATTTATTTGTTTATTGTTTTACTGTAGTCTTTTCCATACTTTCAAATCAAATTTATCATTACAGAAACTTCCAATCTTCGACTGTTATCGATTCTCTAGTCCTAGTCCTCGTTGGGGAATAAACCTGAACCCTCCCTCTACCCCAGGGAACATTCTATACTACTTCTCGGTTTCATTGATTGTGTTTTTAGATTATACTTCTTATATATATATATATATTATATTAATATATATATTAAAAGAGGGTGGTAGCTTAGCACCAATCAATTATTTTTGGTCCGCCGTCTGTCGGGAGCTTGAAAAACGTTTATCGTTACGTTGACAATTTTTGTTTGAATCTTTTTAGGAGTGAATAACTTGTTCGCTTTTTATAAAAAAAAAGAGACATAAGAAAGATAACAAAAATTATTTTTGTATTTTTATGATTAGTGAAAATTATATATTAAAAGACTCGAAAGAGAAAAAGATCTCGGTAAAAATATAAAAAACATTTTGTCATAGAATAAAGAAAATAAATTTCAGACAATATTGGTAATAAATAACCAATATATAAAGATTCTCAACGAGACTCATTCATTCGATAATTATGACTTTCGGGGGAACTTGTTGGTCCCAACTCGAACAATAAAGATTTAAAACTTGCCATTTGTCGGCTCGTAACGTACGACGGCTTGCACCTTCGAATGTAATGTTGAATCAAATCTATAAAGTAGGTATAAGGGTTGGGTTGCTTCCAGAGGATAACTCAACGAGCACCTGAAGAGGAGAAATAAGCTTTCGCGCTGTGTATTGTCCTACTCTGGAATATATGTTGACCGCGTAGAATGTGCGTTTATCTTTTTTATGAGTACCGTGAATAGGAAGTAGATTATTTGGTTGTGAAGGTTGTTCGTGTCTTATCTCATTGTCCCTGGTTAAAATATTTACATTGTGGGGTAACTATAATCATTTGAAAAAAAAAATACCAAAAAATTTTTAGTGTAAATTTTCGTTTTTTAATTTTATTGTGTGCATGGTCGCAACTCGTTCTCACGCCGTGTAATGTCGCAACACTCAAGTCCGCAATGACTTCTGTTGAATCGACCATAATCTTGTAGAAATCCTGTTATAAACAATCCTCCCATAGTTACGTATGTGCTGATAATCGTACTATGGCGTCAGAATTGCAGTCGATAGCTCCATACGGGAGGGGGTTTACGAGGATGCGATCGTTGTTTTGCGAAATTATCGAGTTGCGAACAACTTGTGATCTTGCATGGTTACTTAATTCTTTGTTCAGAAAAAACAGCTATTTGTTTTGGACGCACGTTTATAAAGAAGTCCCACAATGCCCAACATCCTGCTTATTTCAACAACGGATCTCGGATACGATGATAGTGCTCCGAAGCGTCCGAGGACGTGCGTTGTTGAAGCCTTAGGCTGGGCTCATAAGTTCACTTTTTTTTTTGCGGTTATAATTATTGATCATGATTGTTTAAATGATACTGTTATTATAAATGAGTGTGTGAGTTTTTTGTGTAGTTATTTAGCGGGGGTAGGTAGTTTTTTTCATGACCTCGAGGGTACAGGTGCTAGCAGCACCCGTGTATTTTGGCTTGAGAAAATAGAAGCCCCCGTCGATCGATTTCTTTAACATGGGATGATCTTTGTTTCGATATTCATTAACAAATTCTGTCCTTCCTCTAAAAGCAACAAATCTTAGAAAAGGAAATCTCGGATGATATCAACAAATATTTTGATGTACGTTTTATGAGGCATGGAAACCGATTCAATTGCTCTATCTTTAGGGATGCCTGCATCATGGGTTTTGTCAGAATTGAGGCATCAAACTCGAGTACACTACTATAATGCAACTTATAATTTCAATAATGATCAAGAATCATTGAACTGTCCGCTGGCTGGGTGGTAATTTTTGGATTAAATGCCTCGCGAAGACTAAAAATCATCAGATAGAGCAAGTCCAAAGTTCGTCAATTCACGAAGCATAAGCACATTGTTTCCAAAGTGTAGAGTACGAGCTGCTTCTAACCCCAACTAGTTTCTATCCGATGTTTGTTGTTGAGCTAAAAGATTATGGTTTGAGAGCATTGATTCTCGATTAGAAAAACCAAACTCTGCTCCCGTCCCGTATAATGCCGGTGAAAGGGTCGTAGCAACAGTTGTGTGTTATGTAGGGATGGGGGTATTGGGGGTGGGAGTGGGGTGGGGGTTGTTGGGGGGTTAGATAAAGGGTGTGATGTGGTGTGGAGTAAGCTTGCGTGTTGCGGTGGGCGGCGTGTGGGGTGGGGGGTTGTTTGTGGTTTGGTGTCTTTAAAGATTGAAAGTTTGTGTGGGGGTTGGGGTTGTTTTTTTGGGTGAGTGTGGCTGTCTTGGTTGAGTGTAGGCAGGGTACGGTCAGTTTAGTGTGTGATTTTAGAAGGGTTAGAATGTGGGGCTTTTTTTCGTGGTTGGTGGTTTGCGTAGTTTTTTGGAGTGTGTGGTTTGCCCAGTAGGGGTGGGAGAAGGTAACCTATATTATTTTTGATGGTTATGTAAGGGGGTTTTGTGGTGTTGGGGGTTTGTTGGAGCGGTGAGCTTCTCGCTGATGATTTGAGTGTTTGTTGGTGTCTTGGTTGATTGTTAATTAGGTGGTTTGTGGAAGCTTATATAGGATGGTAATGGGTGGTGTGAAGTTCTAGAGTTTTAGTGTTTATGGTGTTGTTTCTGGTTGGGCATTAGGTAGATTGGTCGACTTGAGTACTTGTGTGTTTGTTGGTTTTGGTTTGTGTTGTACGATGTAGGGTCGCGTTTTATTTATTTATTTGTTGAGGTATGGTTGAGTTAGGTGAGATTTAGTGGAAGTGAGTAGGGTGGGGCAGTGGGGTGGTAGAATTGCCGGTGGAGATATTTTTTCTTGTTTACTTCCGTGTTCTGTTAATGTGACAATTTGTTTTAGTACTTGGAGGATGGTTGGATCGTGTTCTCTTGGATTGGTGCGTATTGATAGTTTGTTTGACAGTTTTGGGTTTGTGTGGTCTGGGGATGAAGTTGTGTGTTGTGGGTATGTGGGGGGAGTTAGGTTAGGGTGGGCGTCTGCTATGTTTGGGCTATGGTTGTGGCGTTGGTTGTTTTTGTTTTGGGGGGAATTGTGTTTTTTTTTATTGATGGATGGTGTATGGTAGTTGGGGCTGTCCTTTTGCATTTTGGAATGTTGTGTGGGGATTCGTTAGTTCTTTGAGGGAATATGCTGCGCCATTTGTATGGGGATATTATGAGGAAAATAATTTCTTCATTAAATAAAATATCGTGATAGGCTTCTTAACTAAACTACATATAATTAAGATGAATAGTCAATCAATAAAATTATATACTTTAAAAAAAGTACAACGAAAAAATATTAAATATTTTTTTACTAATTAGACATCTAACAAATATTTATAAAAAACTTTTTTCAATAATTATTAAGCTACTAAAATGTATTAATGATAAAATTAATTTTGTAAAAAAACCTCCGACTCAGTTACTAAACCAAGAGTGAAAATACCGGTTACCGACTCCAGGATGGTCGCAAACCAAATTCGACTCCTTCCGGTTTTGCTCTATGCAAAACACATCAAAAAACCAAATCGGGGAACAATTTTAACCATAAAAATCGGAAAGGTAATAATTTCTAATCTGTAGGACAAATTTTTATTTTAAGATAACCAGAAACCCAGATTAATCGACCCCCGTCTTTTTCAAGCTCCACGTGCTTACCAAGTGCTCCCGTTCTCCAGCGCTCCTCACCCGAGCACAAGTGTGTCTCTAGAAATCTGTTTTATAATACGTCAAGGCTAAATGTGATCGCGGTCTATGCAAAATTGTCAGAAAATCAAATGGGAAATATAACGGAACCTGCTTACCAAATTCGTGAAGATAGTAATACCGCTTCTTACTTCGAATGGTCGGGATCTCTTCAAGCAATCACCATTGCGTAACCCGAAAGGTTGATTATGAAAGTCAATCAATCTACCCGAAGAGCAGAAAAAAGATAGATAAGAAGAACGGTGTTTCCTATAATGAACTCAAATTTCTACTCTCCAGTGATAGAGAGAAGGAAGTAAAAATGAACTCGAAAAAGAGGGTGACAAAGGATCGGTGAATGCTATTCATAAGCAGACCGAAAAACATCAACATTCCAATTAGTGGTGTTCAAAATGATGAAATCCAAATATGGTTGAGTCCGTTATTTGCTTCAAAGGACTAGAAGATCCAACATGCCTTAGATCGCCTTCGTGGGTCCATGACAAAAGAAAAGCTAATCCATGTGAAAAAAGATAATCTGTTAGCTTCAATATCATATTTATGATAGTATTTTTACGGAATTCCATACGAGCTATGCTTCTGCGGACTGTCTGCTACACCATGCCTGTAAAATGATTTGCACCAATTGTTTTGAAAATTCTACTCTCAATGACAAAGAATAAGATGATTGACGTTGACAAAGACACCGGTAAACGAGAATGCTCTGCGGTTATCCTAGAAAAAGGTTGTCGATGAAACTTGAGAGACCCCGGTGGGATTTGATGGAGTAGATTTCTGTATATACGTGTGATTTTCCGGGATGTCATGGAATTGCCTTAGGCCTTTGGCGATCTCGGTGGCACAGCATTTAACCTATTGCCTCTCTCCTTTGTGGAAAAGAATAAGTCTCCCCACGCTTTGATCATCTAGTCACCGATTTAAGCCATTTTTTGTATACTTGACTTGACCAGAAAAATCCGAAACGATTTTATACTGCCAACCGCACTCGCCGAGGAATGTTTTCGTGAAAGTTGGATTACGTTCTTTTTACCTTGCCGATTTTGTGGTCGGTGTTGATTTACTGATGACGATCCTTCGGGATCCCTTAATCTTAGGTATGACCTGTATATTAGAGGACGGCAGTCGTGCCTTAATAGATGTTCACGTGTGAACAAATGAACACTTAGACAATGTTGAACCAATGCGTTGACCTTCAAAGTTGGGTTGATACTTAAAAAAAATCTCTCCTATCCTATATCACTTGTAATTGTCAGATTAACGCGTGGGCTCGATGTTACTTGACTTGTCTTGTGTTGAAGAATATGTACAAGAAGTACTTAGAAATTTTCGGAAAGGTGGTCAATCCCACATGTTCTACTTCGGGTCTTACGATCGATTCTCGACTCTCCATCTTTCACATCCATCGGGGATGTGGAATTTTCTAATGGAGAGGATCGAGTGCAATGTCTGAATTGTTAGGAGGATTGTTAATGTATAACTTTGACAGTGTTCAGTTTTTTTGTGAATGAAAAAACATGAAGCATAAAGTTTACACGAGGACCTTGAATTAGATTCAAGACATGTAGAGGTAAGTATATATTGATCATGTTCTAATTTTCTTGTGTAACACATGAACTTAAAGTTTTGATTAAAAGATTATATACGTTTTATTGCATGCTCACTTGGTTTTTAAGAAAATAACTTATATTCTAAATTTTTGCTTTGACCTAGTTTGGTGAGTATTTAAGACCAAAGAGAATGAGTTATCTAGGGAATTCTGATGGGAGTCTGCCAGTGCATATTAATCCAATATCTAGACAATACCACATCATATATGGTAATGTCTATGGTGTATGAAAACAAACGATATCATATTGTTTGTTAATGATAACTTTAATTGCTCTAACCTCCAAATCTATCAAGGTTGGAATTTGCTGTGTTTGTGTATGGATTATACTCAATATAGTTTAACTAGAAGGTATTCAAGATATTATGTATTTATGGTTTGGGATACATTCCATGATGTCTTGTTTTAGGTTCTAAAATTTGTTAATATCTTATAAAGCATATTATTAACAAACTAAAGATGAGAACTGTAAAATGTATTTTGTTGTCCCAATTGAGAACAATTTAATGTTGCTTAAATACTTAGTATTTAGAGAAGTATCTCTTCTTACTAAAGTAAGTAGGAGTGTCTATAAATCTTAAAGATATTCAAGAATAAAATACATAACCTTCTGAATTAACTTGCTAATGTCAAACTAAGGTTTAACATGTAAATGTCGAACCAAAATATATTAGAACTCTCATTCATAAATCCGCAAGGATGCCTCATCACTTGATTGATATTGTAATATCATTGCTGAGGAATATAAATTAGAGGATCATTTCAAACCTGCTAATTGCTAAGATACATTATCACATCTTGAATCTGATAAAGGTCTTAAAATTATGAATGATAAGATGCAGTCCTTAAAAGCCAATCAAGTTTTGAGCTTGATTGATCTTTTACCAAAGAGTAAACATGTGAGGTTAGAATGAGTTTCTTTTGAAGAAAGGCTCATAAGGACAAAATTGTATACATATTAATGCCTGACTGATGATAAGAATTTTGATCTTACTCAAGCAATTGACTATGATTAAATCTCTCTTTTCTGCACGTATTAATTATATAAAGATAACTAATTGTCATACATGATTTCTTGAATCTTTAAAAGTCAAATTAAGGTTCATAACTCTTTCCTGGATGATTACCTTGACGAGGTCGATATGTAATCATAAAGGGTTATGAGTCTATATTTGAAATATGGCAATTAAGATTTAAGACTCTTTCCTTAGTGATTACATCTGCGAGGACGGTGTGTAATCAAAAGGGGTTAAAAGTCTATATAATCCTTATATAGTATACAAGATGAAAGAATCCAAGTGTGGATTGGATCATGCATCTAGGAGCTGGGATCTTGAATTAATTACAATATGATTCTAATTAAATTAAGATGACTCTTGAGTATATCTGACATTGAGTGGGAGCACCATGTTGTTTTCTTAAATTCATATGTTGTATGACATATCGAAAGTATCATTCCACATAAGCTAGATATTATACTTAAGGTTGGAATGAAACTTCACTTGGGAATTTAGGATGAAACAAACGACCTTGAAATAAATGTTTATTAAGTTAAATGTATGCGGAAATTAAGTCCAACACAAATGTAATGTGGCATTGAAGCAAGTCTTAAATGATATATTTCACTTGAGATAATTTAGTACATGGATGGAAACCTTGTATTTTTTAACTAAGGGTTCATCATGTATATATTATGTTGTGTATGAGACTGGTTGTTACTTTTGCACGATAGCAAGATGAGCTAACAATAACAGTATCTAATTGGGAGTGATTACATGACTGTTAAATACAAATGTTTACGATTTATATAAGGCATAATGTTGTTTGTGTACAACTGATGCTAGAGAATAATCAATTATAGTTGAAGAAGGATTTCATCATTTATGATAAATCTGTTAACTAGATATGCTCACTTAAGAGCAGTATTGCATTACACATTAAAGAATGAGAATACTTTACATTTTAAGAAACTGTAAAGATGACTGTCTGAGATAGGTATGTTGTTGACTTCAAATACCTCATTAAAGGTTTTGTCACATTTCCATACTATGATACTTGCAATAGTATGAAAATATACATACGACACTCATCATATCATTCAAATCCTTTACAAATTTGTGAATTTGAAACAAGTATTCGGAAAGTTTACTCAGATAACTATTTAGCTGTCTTATAAAGAAAAGTTGAGAATGTTGGAAACATTGAACTTCAACTTGCTAATTAGTTTCATGCATATCTGTTATAGTATTTGGATAATTAGGATTGTAAGACAATTTTTACTTTCTAATGAATGAAGATACGTGGTATTTGTCATTCATACATATAATAATTGTTATCCTATATTTGCATGTTTAATCCTTGAATAATTTTATCATTCTAAATTTGTCCATTGTCGGTTAACAATATGGGAATATTGTTACATAAGACAAATGTGAGTGTTGGTTATATTCTTTGAATATATGAATTGTTCCCACCAAACTCATGTGTATTCACAAAGGATGCATATTGGATACCTCAACCTTCGAATATTTACTTTTGGATCCTCATCATGAGTAAGACATCGAAAATGGTTTAATAAGTCATCCTTAGACTTGAGATACAAGCAAGTTCTACATGTGTGGATATCACTTTTTGATTATAATCAAACGCTATCCTGAATAAGATAGTCATAAAGGCTATTCTTGAAAGTGATGTGAAGCAGCATCCACAACACTTGTAGTCAATAAAGAATTTGTTCCTCCAATTATTTAATTGCAGAATGATACCATGACGCCTCTCCAGAATTAATCAGATAATTGCATGGTCGTGCCCAAAGGGTAATTCAAGATGATTCTTGATTATATTTGGTATATCTAAATTATTTCTATAACGAGAAACTAAATAGTTAAACTATATGGAATGAGTTAGGATTCATATTCATGGTTTAACGATATCTGTAACAAAGGGATGATGATAAAAGCAAGTAATAGAAAACCATTATAAGCTGAGATTTTTCTTGAAACTATTATCTTAAGCATTTCAAATTTAAAGGTAATTGTGTGTGTTTGCTAGACGTTGCCAATTATCAGTATATCTGCAGCCTGCTACCCCGACTCCCAAGTGAGAGCTGTTGGAATATGTTAGTCGGTTCCGCAAGTTATACGTTAGAAATACGTGAGCCTATTGGGGGCACACGCGTTAAACACTTAGAGTATGTTTTACTTCACGAAATATATTTAAATAGTCGTTAAATTAGTTACTTGTATAATTAATTTAATGGACATTCTAAATATAGAACCAGGGACTAAACTGGAAAAAACCCGAACCACAAGGATGGCCTTGTTTGGCCGAACTCCTTGATGCTTCCAGAAAGGGGTGTTTGGCCGACCTATGGGGTGAGAAAAAGGAAGGGGAAAGATTTGTTTTAATTATAAGAATTATACTAATCTTGTCCTACAAGAATTAGGGTGTTGGGTGCCTATATAAACACACCTTCTATCCCTCATTCTTGATTCATTCAATCCCTAAATCACCTAAAGTAATTTTGGTGCTCTCTCCCTTGTCCCTAAACCCACATGATCGAAAACCCTAAACCTTTAGGGATTTTCGGTTTCTTCCTCCTATAACCGATCGACCAAAACAACCCTTAAGGGTTCTTGGTTGTGTTCTTCTTCCTTACTTGACGATACTCACGTGGCGATTGTTTTGGTGTACTTCCTAGCTCGACGTTACACAAACCCTTATTAGGGTTTCCGGTTTTAGAAGGTTGTGGATATTAGGGTTTTTACTACAAACCCTAATTGGTGTTTGGTTGGTTCGATTGACAAGAACACACAAAGAGTGTGTTTGGTGTGTTTGATTTGACACGTGTTGTTTGATCGTAAAGGTTGACTAGCAATCGACTCATACTTGGTTGACGTGTTTGTGTGAGCAACCGTAGAAGTGTTAATTTAATCACTCGTTTCAAGATCAAGATCCGGTGTAAGTTTATTGATTTTTATCATTAAACAAAAGGTTAGTAAATTACTTGTTTAATTTATTATGTGTTAATCTTTGTGCTAAAACTAGATTCATTCCGTTGCGTACTCGTAGCTAACTTGGTTACCTAGTTTGAGAAATCCCAACAAAAAACACTTTTGCCTCATGAAAAAGTTGTGCCATGGGTAAAGTGGTGTCATGAGTCTATATATAACCTACTAAAATACAAATATAACACGACTAAAATAAAAATAAAAAATCGCGTGAGATGTTATTCTTGACGCGAGAGGCTCGATATGTTGCTCGTACCGTTATTATCGGCTAATGGGATGGCGCCACCTTACCAGCCCATTGTAACCGAAGCTTTAAATATATATGCATATATTTTGGATACATGTATAATTACCTATATCTTTACCCAGTAAAGGAAAACGAAAAGTAAGGACTTTCGTATTTCAAATAAAAAGAATCATTCCTTATAAGGTATGATGCTTCTTATTTTTTATTATTTTTTCAATTATTTTTAATTAAAAAGGTAAAATTCTTCCAAATTTGGCATTAATTTTTAAAATTTTCGTAATTATTAAAAGATGTTTCAAAAATATATAAAATACACATGTACTCAAAAGTTATTCTACCATAGTTTGAGGGTAGGTTGTAATATTTTTTAAAAGAAAAGGTAAACCAAAGATTGATACCATTCTCTTTTTTCTTTTTCCCTGAAAAAGGTCGATTAATAAACCCAAATACAAAACCTCTAATCTTAGCTTTAATACTCCAAGAATTAGGTATGTATTATCGTTTCAATCACTATTTTAATTTCTTCTTAGTGTGTTCAAAACAAGAGAATTAAGGTCCATTACTAACGACATCTCACAGTTCTCACCCACAAATTCCCTTCTATGATTACAAGCTCCACTCTTTCATTGCAAAAAAACATATTATATCGAAAGGATTGAACTTGATGTTGTTTGAGGCCTCAGTTATTTGGTATTCTCACAAAAGGTATCGATTAGGCATTAATTATTTTTGTTCTAATTTTTTATATTTTTTTGTTCCAATCGTTAATTATTGTTTTATTAAGATGCAAACTCTATTATCTGTTTGTCTTATTGATCGACCTTTGCTGTGATTTCTTGGTTTTGATTGTTGACTGATGACATGCCAAATTATATGTTAATTTAGGCCCAGATTAAAAAGGATGTTAATTTTAATGGGTGTCTGGTCGGCATTGCATTCACAACAGTTAAGGTGTTCATTACATGATTTAGAAACAATAAGACAAAGGTTTATAAGATAAATACTAGAAATACTATGTTGTTATCTTTTAAATATTGTAAATTTGTTTACTGATAGATGAAAGGTGCTTAGAAAATGGTGAGTATGAAATGGCAAATGCAGCAAAGCTGAGACTAGAACAACGGCAACAACAAGTATATTATTAGAGTAACATCGCTAATGCTCTGTAGTAGAGTTTTGATACACTCTTGATTTGCATTAGACGTGTTTAGATATTATTAGAGTAACATCGCTATGCTCTGTAGTTTGAACATTGAATCCATGGTCCGAGCTGTGCCTTTATACCGTCATCTTTTGCCTAGTCTACTGATATATTCAGTACCAAAGTAAGGTTGCATAATCCTAGATGTGGACTTAAGGGTCTTTTAGCAGAGTAGTCTCCATTGTTTGGCAATATGCCGAATAGGTTAAAGGTTAGTGGGGGGGTTTTGTTAAAACTACAAGTCCTAAACCATATTTAAGTGTAAAATGCAATGCCAAGCTAAAATATAATCTACTTCTGTTTAGGACTCGCCAAACCAATATTACAAGAGTTAACGGAACATCTAAACGACTTGAAGTTCATATCAATCTAAAGTTGCATCCATGAAAGGTGCTGATAGTAAAAGTGTAACTTTGAAGTGGAATAAATATCATTGATGTACTTATTTTTTGTTGAGCTTAACGTGATTTATTCATTATCATTGCAAACAGGGTAAAGTTACAGAACTTAAAAGCAGAAAACATGGGTCGTGGTGATAGAAGTGGCGAGGGACAGAGTTCACTCAACTACCTTTTTGGTAGCGGATATGAACCACAACCCAGTAAAGGCTATGGAAGGCTCCAGCCAGTCAGGTGCATGCGACCGATACTACTGAGCCGACTCTTAAACCTGCAACATCTGTAACACCACCTGATATTGCAAAATAAGTTCCCGCTGGCTTCCGGAGTAGCAAGCTCAATAGCTATATAGCGGCTCATGTTAATCCGTATCAGTTTGTTGCAAACGTGGAGAGAAGTGCCGAATATTGATCTCGAGGGGATATTTAGTAATGATAGTTGGTTTATTTCTTTCTGAGGGTAACGGTTAGAAATTTTGGAGAGTTAGCAACCTGAAAAGCAAGTTTTGGGTTCATCACTTCATCAAGTGGAGTAAGGTACTTCATTCATCTTAAAGAGGCATCTGAATTATTTGATCAAAATAAGAACGGATACATAGACCTTGAAGAGCTTAGCGAAACTTTGGCCGATGAAATTGAATCCAACAACGAAGAACAAAACTTAGCTCAAAGGAATTGGGTTAGCTGGGTTTAACGGGTCACACATCGTCCATTGTATGTTTGAACCAGGTAAAGATTAGCTTAAAGGCTAGCTATTTTGTCTTATCTGTTATGTTTAAACCAGGTAAAGACTATAAAGAGCGATAACTTATTCATTAATTATTGATTTATAAATTGTTGTTACTCTTTTATCTCTTCCATTTTCATTGAGCTAATTGCTTTTATTCTTCTATAAGAGAAAATATTGATGAGATTGTTGGCAGTTCATACTACATGGCTCTTGAGGTCCTGAAACGAAATTATGATCCTGAGGTAGATGTGTGGAGTGCTGGAGTTATCATATACAATATCTATCGAACTTAATACTCAGTTATGCAATGAACATGCCTAACATACAGTAACTGCCTTTCTCTTTTAAAACTCTTTGTTGTCTAAGCTTTTTGTACAGTTGTACTGTACTAGATAAACAAGTTGGTAACACCATACCTAATTAACATGTTTTTAAACAATTTGCTTTCTAATAATAGCGTATGCAACTTTTGTGGCTTACTGCGTTTTTCTTTTCCACTTTTTAGTGATTCTTGGTTTGATTGTTTTGGGAATACTTTATATTTTAACATTATGCTCAAGTACAAAGTATAATGATGTATTTGGGTTTACTTTTTATAAAAATATCACAATGATTTTTAGGATTCAAAACTGTGTTAGCCAAGACCACAAGTACTCATCAAACCCATGACCTACTCAAGATAATTACGTAATTTTTGACTCAAATGAACATGCACCTCCTTCAATTGAGACACGAACCCTGACCCCAAAGAAAACATACCCTTTCATGACAAACGATGCTGAAAAAATGCAACAGTTTCGTCATATTTTTAGTGGGTGGGACCGTGACTATTAACAACCGCAACAACAACAACAATCCCGACAATATCAACAGCATCACAACAGGTACTATTCACCAATGCCGGAAACATACTATGAACAAAGCAATGAGAAAGCCAACGAAATTATCTTTGGAGCTAGGGGTTCAAGAACAAACTGAAACAATGGTCATGAAGCCATTAGATCATTATGCGAATTGTTTATGAACATTGAAATCAACATTGCAAAATGCTATTGCTGACAAGCCTATTACTGTTTTTATTATATCATGAAGCATAATAAATAAAGACAAGATTTTTACAACCAAAAAAAAAGTTTGCACTTTGCACCAAGATGTTAGAATTTGGTGAAGAGCTTGATATCACAAAGAAATAACAACTTCTTTCATTGTTACTTTTGCAATGTATCCGTAAGGATTTTACAAATTAAGATTCTATCTTTATTATACAATTGTCATCTTTGTCACATATCAATAGTCAAATATTCGCCAGATATAATTGCTCATGTAATTCCATTATGAGGATTATAAGTGTCATATCAAGATATACCTACAAAGAAGCCACAAAAAGAGACGTATATATGATCGATGATGAAGATCATTAGAGTAAATATTATACACATAAAAAAATTAGCAGATATGTGCATTTGATTTTTTACCACGAGTTTTTAACATAACTAAAAACCATAATTGCAACTATAAAGAAATTTAATACAGTATTAACAAATTTAGAAAAAAACCCGTGCGTGCACGGGTATTATAACTAGTACATGCTAAAGCCTAATGTGCTTTGTAAAACGAGTTATATTCAAACTTTGTTTTATTTAACTCGTCACAAAAACGTATTGAACCGGAGCTTTTAAAAATTATCACAAACCACGCTCGACCTAAAAATACAAGGATTGAGTCGGGCTCGAGCATAGAGCCCGACCACAAAGTTTATAATTACACACGTGCAAAGCTCGAGAAAACACGTATTACTTATTTAATTTATTATGTGTTAATCTTTGTGCTAAAACTATATTCATTCCGCTGCGTACTCGTAGCTAACTTAGTTACCTAGTTTGAGAAATCCCAACAGTGGCATCACGAGCCAACTCGTTTTGGCATTAGGGTTACACATTTATGAATTATATCATGTCTTGAATTGTACACGCCTAGATTTAATTCATATGCTTGATCTGCTGCGCTTTATATTTTATTTATTGTTTTCTTGTAAATATGGTAAAGATTATGCAATTCCTTGCCATAATTAAATAAAATATGTTAGATCTAGATCTTGATAAGTATTAATAGTTAATATAGTTTAAAAAGGAATTAAAATTAAAATTTTAATTTAGTGGATTAATTTCCTTTTTGATTATGCTTATGATTGATATGGAAAGTAAATCACACTATATATATAAAAGATCATGATTTTTATTTATAGTAATAAAATCTTTTATTTTTTGAAAAATAGATCTTTTAAATATTTAGTCTGATTGTGTTTTCTTATCCGGTCATAAGACCTACTCAATCACTTTTGTGATGAATGGGCGATCTAGGCACATTGATGAAAACCTAGTGAGGGTCTTATAGTTCTCCAATTGGAGAAGACTCGCAAAAAGACTACGGATTTTAACATGGTTTACTTTGTTAAATATATGTCGATCTCTTGTATTGGCTTCTTAAGTGCAAATAATTTACTTGTTTACTTTCGTTTAACAACGCGCCTAATATGTATGCAATCATACAACACCTCAAAGTGAAAGATGATATAAAAACTAGTCTATTATTACGACGCCTAAATACTTTGTTCATATGTTCCTATTATTTTGTTTCGGCAAAATTTAATTTGGAGAAAAATTAATAAGACTATAAACTAAGAAACTTGATTTCAAGATTAATTAAAAACTGACGATCTATGGATTAAACGGAATGTGTACGAGCTCATCTGACAAAACATACAAAAAGAGAGTTTAACGCGGAGTGTCAAACATTCCAAAGGATACATGTTTTTAATTAGAAGCTTGCTGCGCTGACTGGTTCTTCGTTTCTTTCATGTGTTTAGGGTTTTTTATTTTTTGTTTTTTTATCGAGATTGGGAGTTACGTGAACCAATTTAAATCACTACAATGTCATTTATAAAAAGTTTTTAAAATTAGTACTACAAAGTTATTTTTGCATGCCTCTTTTGTACTTGCTGTTGACACTTATATTTGTTCTACCCTATAGTTAAACTTAAGTCAATGCCATCCCACCCAAGAACACTGTGCATTTGGCTTAAGCCGCACTGGTCAGACCACAGGGTCATTCCACCCATGGCAATTACGGTTCACGATGGTCAGACCACTAACTATTTTTTTGCCGTACTTGTCTTTGAGACTTAATCGGTAGTCCAGTCAAACCATCGTTGCACGAGGGATAAGATAGAACTAAACACGCTCTTTTGACATTATTACGTGTTTACTAATGTCTTGACCGATCTCATAAATCTAAGAGTTGCATAAAATGCAATTAACGCTCGTCGCTTACCTCTTACCCTACTTGTTTTATTCATATTGGACAGACCTTTGGTTTTAAATAAGTAGGGAGGTCAAGCAGGATCTTAGTCCTTAAATTAGTAAATTATTGGGTATAAATTTCTATTAAGAATTTAATTATCGAAAATACTAAATTTGAACTGTCTAAGTTCTGATTAATTGAGTTATATGCAACCAATACTTAAACGTAAATTGTTTTCATCATATAAGACAACATAATTCCTTTACCAGGTAAGGAAAGAGTGAGACTTACTCTGTCTCTACTCATTGTTGACAAGATAAAAATAAGGGTTATAATTGAAATATTATCAATTATATATTAAAACTCACTAAGTCTTTTAAATCTTTCATTACCCTCTTTCGGTTATGAAATCTTTGAAAGATAAATTACTTTGTGTAACTAAAGTACATTTTGTCTATAGCTACCAAAATAATGACATCTTGCACTTGTCACGATGTATGAGTTTAAACCGCAATGAGTAAAAAAAATTACTAAGCAGGTCTTCTAGGCATATTTTCTTGGACTCGATTCATTCCTTATAGTGCTAAACACCCTTGTGGCTAGGCAGGCCGATAAAGGAGGAATTGCATGCTAAAATGATCAAGTTAATGAAAGCATGAATGGCTAGTACCTCATCTACATAAGTACAACTTCATATACTCTGTTCAATACCTAAGTACATTGCTACTTGTAGGCATTCTAAGAGAACAGGAAAGTAAATAAATCGCTATTTGCTTTCTACTGGTAATGTAGCACTTACAATGTTGACAAATCCAATGGGAGCTTTGCGTTTTACTACTGAAATGACATTCATGTTATGATGTCAAATTCAGTGAGAGCTACAAGATTCATTTCCTTCTTAGTTGCCCATATTATTTCTAGCTTGCTTTGAAATAATCCATTACTTTTCGAATATGAACGACCGTAGTTTGAGGAAAATTGCATTTTATTTTATAGATAACCCGTTACCTTTCCGTTGTTGCTTTCCGAAAAGTTATCTATAGAATAATAATCCACAATTCCTTATTAAACATTATGGTTTGATATCACAGTGTAAAGTCCTATTAACACTAGTCATATTGCGTATACAATCGAGCGCTTGTCGTACTGTTTGTTTACTTTTAAATAATGTTGTCCCGTACACAAGTGGGAGAAATCTTAAGTGTGTGCAAGGAACAACATATAACGATATGATTATTGGTTTCTCTTGACCGCAAGGTAAGTAATCTAATCATTTTATTAGGACTTCAACACACAAGATGTTTGTTTTCCTATTATAATTAAATGTCAAGATATAATAGTAAGCTATTTCAACATTTTGACTACATGTTTTAGTCAATAGACTTATGGTTAAATTAAATACATCATAAATTAGAGAAGTGTAAAAATTAACATGAAATTACTATAAACTCAAGAGTTTAACGTTCAAAATACTTAGTTAGAATAATTATGTTCTGATAAACATAATTATAAAGTCATTGATTTTATCAATGACTCATAAATCATACAAGTATAGTAAAATTGATATGTCTTATTATTAACACATAACAATAAGTCCTTGAATTAGCCAAAGACTTATGACCTAACCTTACATGTTTCTGTTTCTTGAAACACATGAACATAGAGTTATTGTAACAAAATCAGAAGAAATATACGTATAGCATGCACTTGGTTTTAAAAACATTTGTTATTCAATTGGACTAGACCTAATTGGTTGAGTAATTTGATCCAAAGATAATTAAGTTAACTAAGGGAATTCTGATGAATCCCTCACAATTTCAAAATACACAATTCGAATACCATATTTTTATGTATGTCAAATGTGTTTGAAACAAACTATTATCATAGTTGTTAATATCTGACTAACTTTAATTGTTCTACCTCCAAAAATCGAACAGGGTTAGAATTTTGCGTATGTTATGGACGCACTCAATAAAGTTTCAACCTAGAAGGTATTCAAGACATAATCTATTTATGGATTGGGATAAATCCTGTTATGTCTTGATTAAAGTTTTAAAATTTGTTATATCTTATGAACATATTATAACAAGCTAAGATAGAGAAACAAAAAATGCCTTTTGTTGTCCCAATTTAAGAACAATATATTGTTCGCTGAATAAATACTTAGTAATTAGAGAATTATCGCTATCTACAAAAGTAAGTGGGAGTATCTATAGATCTTGAAGATATTTAAGAACAAAATACATAACCTTCTAAATTCACTTGCTGATGTCATATTAAGGTTAAACATGAAAATGTCAAACCAAAGTATAATGTAATCTTCCATTCATAATCCGCGATGATACCTCACAATGAATGATTTTTTAATATCAAATGCAGAGGAATATAAGTTTAGAGGGTTATAAATAAGCCGCTAAAAAATAAGATGAATTATAACATCTTGAATCTATAAATATCATAGAACTAAGATGAACAAGATGCAGTCCAATTTAAAAAAAAAAAAAAAGAACAAAATTATTTTTTCAATGGGGGGGGGGGTTTTGAGCTTGATTGGTCTTTTACCTAACAGTTAAACTGAAAGGTAAAAATGAGTTTCTTTTGAATAAAGGCTCATAAGGACAAGATTGTACACATATTAATGCCTGACTGATGATAAGAGTTTTGAATCTTACCAAACATATTGCTATGGATAAAATCTTTCTTTTCTACACGCTTAATTTTTTAAATAAAGATAACAAATTTATCATAACATGTTTTCTGATTCCGCAATATGGCCGAATTAAGGATCATAACTCCTTTCCTTAATGATTACTTTTGCGGAGAACGGTATGTAATCAAAAGGTTATGAGTCCTATATTTGTAAAAAGATAATTAAGTTTTTATAACTCTTTTCTTTATGATTACCTTTTGCGAGTACAAGGTCATCAAAAAAGGGTATATGAATTTAAAATAATAATATAATAAAGTATACAAGAAAAATAGAATCCAGTAATGATTAAATCATGCAAACTAGGATCTAGATCTAAGATATAATCACAATATGAATTCTGATTAAATTAAGATATACTCTGAGTACACCTGACAAAGAAAAAATATCTAAGTGGGAGCACTATTTTTTCCTTAAAATTCATAATTTTGAGATAACATGATTGAAAGCATCACCCATCAAAGCATAGATATTAATCCTTAGATTGGAATGAACTTCACTTGGGAATTTGGGAAAATAAAAACAAACGACCTGGAATAAATGTTTAATGAATAAACATATGCGAAAAAATTAAGTCCAACACAATGCAATACATAGTCAATGCAAGCAAGTTCTAAATGATATATTTCACTGAGAAAATTTATTTAATACATGGAAGAAAACCTTGTTTTTTTAACAAGGATTCATCATGTATATCTTATAATGTGTATTAGATTGGTTTGTTTACTTTTGCACAAAAGCAAGATGAGCTAACAACAACAGTATCTAATTGAGAGTGTTTAGATGACTAATAGCAACAATATCTAATTGAGAGTGGTTTAGATGACTGTTAAAACAAATGTTTACGAATTATATAAGGTATAGTGTTGTTTATGAACACTAATGCTAGAGAATAATCAATTCTAGTAGGGAATTTCATCTTTTATGATAAATCTACTAACTAGATATGCTCAGCTAAGAGCATTGTTGCATTACACATTAAAGAATGAGAATACTTTACATTTTAAGAAACTGTAAAGATGACTGTCTGAGATAGGTATGTTGTTGACTTCAAATACCTCATTAAATTAAAGGTTTTGTCACATTTCCATACTATGATACTTGCAATAGTATGCAAATATACATACGACACTCATCATATCATTAAAATCCATCACAAATTTGTGAATTTAGAAACAAGTATTTTCGGAAAGTTAACTCAGATAACTTATTTAGCAGTCTTAAAAAAAAGAAAGTGAGAATGTTGGAAACATTGAACTTCAACTTGCTAATTAGTTTCATGCATATCTGTTATAGTATTTGGATAATTAGGATTGTAAGATAATTTTTACTTTCTAATGAATGAAGATACGTGGTATTTGTCATTCATACATATAATAATTGTTATCCTATATTTGCATGTTTAATCCTTGAATAATTTTATCATTCTAAATTTGTCCATTGTCGGATAACAATCAGTGGGAATATAGTTACATAAGACAATGTGAGTGAAGTATATTCTTTGGAATAAATGAATTGTTCCCACCAAACTCATGTGTATTCACAAGGGATGCATATTGGATACATCAACCTTCAAATATTTACTTTTGGATCCTCATCATGAGTAAGACATCGAAAATGGTTTAATAAGTCATCCTTAGACTTGAGATACAAGCAAGTTCTACATGTGTGGATATCACTTTTTGATTATAATCAAACGCTATCCTAAATAAGATAGTCATAAAGGCTATTCTTGGAAGTGATGTGAAGCAGCATCCACAACACTTGTAGTCAATTGCAGAATTTGTTCCTCCAATTATTTAATTGCAGAATGATACCATGACGCCTCTCCAGAATTAATCAGATAATTGCATGGTCGTGCCCAAAGGGTAATTCAAGATGATTCTTGATTATATTTGGTATATCTAAATTATTTCTATAACGAGAAACTAAATAGTTAAACTATATGGAATGAGTTAGGATTCATATTCATGGTTTAACGGTATCTGTAACAAAGGGATGATGATAAAAGCAAGTAATAGAAAACCATTATAAGCTGAGATTTTTCTTGAAACTTATTTATCCTTAAGTCATTTCAAATTAAAGGTACTATGTGTGAGTTAGCTAACGTTGTCAATTAGCAGCATATACTGCAGCCAGCTACCTGACTCCAATGAAGAAGCTGATGAATATTTTTAGACGGTTCCCAAGTTTTTATACGTTAGAAATAACGTGAGCCTCATTGGGGGCACACAACGTTAAAACTTAGAGTATGTTTTACTTTACGAAATAAATTTAAATATCGATATATAGTACTTGTATAATTAATTTAATGGACATTCTAAATATAGAACCAGGGACTAAACTGGAAAAAACCCGAACCACAATGATGGCCTTGTTTGGCCGAACTCCTTGATGCTTCCAGAAAGGGGTGTTTGGCCGACCTATGGGGTGAGAAAAAGGAAGGGGAAAGATTTGTTTTAATTAATACAAGAATCTATACAAACCTTGTCCTACAAAATTTTAGTAGTTGGGTGCCTATAAAAACACACCTTAAATCCCTCATTCTTCCTTCATTCAATCCCTAAATCACCTAATGTAATTTTGGTGCTCTCTCCCTTATCCCTACACCCACATGATCGAAAACCCTAAAACCTTAAGGATTTTCGGTTTCTTCCTCCTATAATCGATCGACCAATACAACCCTTAAGGGTTCTTGGTTGTGTTCTTCTTCCTTGCTTGACGATACTCACGTGGTGATTGTTTTGGTTTACTTCTTATCTCGACGTTACACAAACCCTAATTAGGGTTTTCGGTTTTCAAAGGTTGTGGATATTAGGGTTTTTACTACAAACCCTAATTGGTGTTTGGATGGTTCAATTGATAAGAGCACACAAAGAGTGTGTTTGGTTTGTTTGATTTGACACGTGTTGTTTGATCGTAAAGGTTGACGAGCAATTGACTCATACTTGGTTGACGTGTTTGTGTGAGCAATCGTAGAGGTGGTAATTTAATCACTCGTTTCAAGATCAAGATCCGGTGTAAGTTTATTGATTTTTATCATTAAACAAAAGGTTAGTAAATTGCTTGTTTAATTTATATGTGTTAAATCTTTGTGCAAAAACTAGATTCATTCCGTTGTCGTACTCGTAGCAAACTTCTTACCTAGTTTGAGAAAATCCAACAAAAAACACTTTTTTGCCTCAATGAAAAAGTGATGCCATGGGTAAGAAGTGTGTCATGAGTCTATAATATAACCTACTAAAAACAAATAAAACACGACTTAAATAAAAATAAAAAATCAGCGTGAGATGTTATTACTGACGCGAGAGGCTCATAGTTGCATCGTACCGATAATATCGCTAATGGGATGGCGCCTATACCTACCAGCCCATTGTAACCGAGAGCTTTAAATATATATGCAATATATTTTGGATACATGTATAATTACCGATATCCTTTACCATTAAAAGGAAAACGAACAGTAAGGACTTCGTATTTCAAATAAAAAGATTCATTCCTTATAAGGTATGATGCTTCTTAATTTTTATTATTTTTTCAATTATTTTTAATTAAAAAGGTAAAAATATTTTTTTTGTTTAATCTCCAAATTTGAGTCACTTAATTTTAAAAATTTCGTAATTATTAAAAGGATGTTTCAAAAATATAAAAATACCACATGTACTACAAAAGTTATTTCTACAGCCATAGTTTGAGGGTTAGTTGTAATATTTATTAAAAAGAAAAGGTAAACCAAAGATTGATAACATTCTCATTTTTCTTTTTCCTGAAAAATGGTCGATTAATAAACCCAAATACAAAACTCTAATCTTAGCTTTACTACTCCAAGATTAGGTTGTATTATCGTTTCCAATCACAATTTTTAATTTCTCCTTAGTTTGTTTCCAAAAACAAGAGAATTAAGGTCATTACATAATGAACAAACGATCACATTTCACACCCACAAATTCCCTTCTATGATTACAAGCTCCACTCTTTCATTGAAAAAAACATATTATATCGAAAGGATTGAACTGATGTTGTTTTGAGCCTCAGTTAATTGTGTATTCTCACAAAATATCGATAGGTCATATTTATGTTTTTGTTCTAATTTTTTTATATTTTTTTGTTCTAATCGTAATTATTGTTTTATAAAGATGCAACTTTATTATCATGTTATCTTATTGATCGAACTTAGCTGTGATTCTTGGTTTTTTATTGTTAATGATGACATGCAAATAAATAAGTTAATTAGGCCAAGATAAAAGGATGTTAGTAATTTTAATGGGTGTCTGGTCGGCAATGCATTCACGAACAGTTAAGGTGTTTATTAACATTGATAGAAACAATAAGACAAAGGTTTATAAGATAAATACTAGGAAATACTAATGTTTTTTTATCTTTTAAATATTGTAAGATTTGGTTTACTGATAGATGAAAGGTGCTTAGAAAATGGTGAGTATGAAATGGCAAATGCAGCAAAGTTGAGACTAGAACAACGGCAACAACAAGTATATTATTAGAGTAACATCGCTAATGCTCTGTAGTAGAGTTTTGATACACTCTTGATTTGCATTAGACGTGTTTTAGAATAATTTAAGTAACTACGCTATGCTCCTGTAGTTTGAACATGAATCTATGGTCCGAGCTGTGCCTTTATACCAGTCATCCTTTTGCTAGTCTACTGATATATTCAGTACCAAAGTAAGGTTGCATAATCCTAGATGTGGACTTAAGGGTCTTTTAGCAGAGTAGTCTCCATTGTTTGGCAATATGCCGAATAGGTTAAAGGTTAGTGGGGGTTTTTGTTAAAACTACAAGTCCTAAACCATATTTAAGTGTAAAATGCAATGCCAAAGGCATAAAATATAATCTACTTCTGTTTAGGACTCGCCAAACCAATATTACAAGAGTTAACGGAACATCTAAACGACTTGCAGTTCATATCAATCTAAAGTTGCATCCATGAAAGGTGCTGATAGTAAAAGTGTAACTTTGAAGTGTTATAAATATCATTTGATGTACTTATTTTTTGTTGAGCTTAACGTGATTTATTCATTATCATTGCAAACAGGGTAAAGTTACAGAACTTAAAAGCAGAAAACATGGGTCGTGGTGATAGAAGTGGCGGGGGACAGAGTTCACTCAACTACCTTTTTTGTAGCGGATATGAACCACAACCCAGCAAAAGCTATGGAAGGCTCTAGCCAGTCAGGTGCATGTTGCCGATACTACTGAGCCGACTCTTAAACCTGCAACAGCTGTAACACCACCTGATATTGCAAAATAAGTTCCTGCTGGCTTCCAGAGTAGCAAGCTCAACAGCTATATAGCGGCTCATGTTAATCCGTATCAGTTTGTTGCAAACGTGGAGAGAAGTGCCGAATATTGATCTCGAGGGGATATTTAGTAATGATAGTTGGTTTATTTCTTTCTGAGGGTAACAATTAGAAATTTTGGAGAGTTAGCAACCTGAAAAGCAAGTTTTGGGTTCGTTACTTCAATCAAGTGTGATAAGGTAACTTCATCTCAACTAAAGAGAGCAACTAAATTATTTGATCAAAATAAGAACGGATACATAGACCTTGAAGAGCTTAGAGAAACTTTGGCCGATGAAATTGAATCCAACAACGAAGAACAAAACTTAGCTAAAAGGAATTGGGTTAGCTGGGTTTAACGGGTCACACATCGTCCATTGTATGTTTGAACCAGGTAAAGATTAGCTTAAAGGCTAGCTATTTTAGCTTATCTGTTATGTTTAAACCAGGTAAAGACTATAAAGCGCGATAACTTATTCATTAATTATTAATTTATAAATTGTTGTTACTCTTTTATCTCTTTCATTTTCATTGAGCTAATTGCTTTTATTATTCTATAAGATAAAATATTGATGAGATTGTTGGCAGTTCATACTACATGGCTCTTGAGGTCCTGAAACGAAATTATGATCCTGAAGTAGATGTGTGGAGTGCTGGAGTTATCATATACAATATCTATCGAACTTAATATTCAGTTATGCAACGAACATGCATAACATACAGTAATTGCCTTTCTCTTTTAAAACTCTTTGTTGTCTAAGCTTTTTGTACAGTTGTAATGTACTAGATAAACAAGTTGGTAACACTAAACCTAATTAACAGGTTTTTAAACAATTTGCTTTCTAATAATAGTGTATGTAACTTTTGTGGCTTACTGCGTTTTTGTTTTCCACTTTTTTTTAGTGATTCTTGGTTTGATTGTTTTGGGAATACTTTATATTTTAACATTATGCTCAAGTACAAAGTATAATGATGTATTTGGGTTTACTTTTTATAAAAATATCACAATGATTTTTAGGATTCAAAACTGTGTTAGCCAAGACCACAAGTACTCATCAAACCCATGGCCTACTCAAGATAATTACGTAATATTCGACTCAGATGAACATGCACCTCCTTCAATTGAGACACGAACCCATGACCCCAAAGAAAACACACCCTTTCATGACAAACGATGCTGAAAAAATGCAACAGTTTCGTCATATTTTCAGTGGGTGGGACCGTGACTATCAACAACCGCAACAACAACAATCGCGACAACCTCAGCATCACAACAGGTACTATTCACCAATGCCGGAAACATACTATGAACAAAGCTATGAGAAAGCCAACGAAATTATCTTTGGAGCTAGGGGTTCAAGAACAAACTGAAACAATGGTCATGAAGCCATTAGATCATTATGCGAATTGTTTATGAACATTGAAATCAACATTGCAAAATGCTATTGCTGACAAGCCTATTACTGTTTTTATTATATCATGAAGCACAGAATAAATAAAGACAAGATTTTTACAACCAAAAAAAGGTTTGCACTTTGCACCAAGATGTTAGAACTTGGTGAAGAGCTTGATATCACAAAGTCAATAAATAAAATAACAACTTCTTTCATTGTTACTTTTGCAATGTATCCGTAAGGATTTTACAAATTAAGATTCTATCTTTATTATACAATTGTCATCTTTGTCACATATCAATAGTCATATATTCACCAGATATAATTGATCATGTAATTCCTTTCTGAGGATTATAAGTGTCACATTGAGATATACCTACAAAGAAACACAAAAAGAGAAAAAAAACCCGTTGTAAAAAAAATTAAAATATGATCGATGATGAAGATCATTAGAATAAATGTTATACACATAAAAAATAGCAGATATGTGCATTTAATTTTTTACCACGAGTCTTTAACATAACTATAAACCATAATTACATATTATAAAGAAATTTAATACAGTATTAACAGATTTAGAAAAAACCCGTGCGTGCACGGGTATAATAAAGAAAAGTACATGCTGAAAGCCTATATATGCTTTGTAAAACTAGTTATATTCTAACTATGTTTATTTAACTTTCGTCACAAAAACGTATAGAACCGGAGCTTTTAAAATATCACAAACCACGCTCGACCGTAAAAAACAAGGCTTGAGTCGGGCTCGAGCATAAAGCCCGACCACAAAGTATTAAATAATTACACAAAAAAACGTGCAAAGCTCGAGAAAACATGTATATTTGATATAGTTGTGTGAGTACTGTGCGACTCTATTGAAAACTTGACATGTGTTCAAAAGTTGGTAGTGATATTTTATGCAACAAATGTTATATTTTGCTAGACGAGTTTGTCATATTCAAAAGATAAACCGTGAATTAGACAAACCGGTGTTGCAAAATATAACCTTTATCACACAAATGTCACTTCAGTCTAAAAAAACACATACAACCTCTTAAACACGTATCAATTTTTCAATAAAGTGGCCGCGGTCTATCAGTCGTTTAAAAACAAATTTGAAAAAGATTTTTTTTATTACTAAAATACGTACCATGGCATGGAGTAGCAAAAGGACCATTTTTAAAATTTTCACTATTTATATTTATATTGTAAATGAAAGAGAAATTATTTTTTTAAGTTAGGGAATTATGAGATGTATGGTGCTAAAAATGGAAAAGTAAACCACGTGTTTGGGAAGGCGTTACTCACGACCATTTTGGATTTGGTACTATTTTTTGTCTCCAACTGACTCTTTTGTTTTTCTCTTATCTTAAAATAGACAATGGGTCCCACCCACACACCATAATCTAGTACACGTGTCAGATACTGTCTACGTGGCAATTTCCGAGAAACTCTCTTGACTACACCGTACATCTCTGTATATAATTGACCGTAGCTACTTTTTTTAGGGGTTGGTTATTACCCCTAACTTTTCTAGTTTTTTTCATTTTTTTTAAATAATTTTCTTCGTATTATAAAACAGTGAAACGCAGAATGCGGAACGAAAATTATAAAATTTAACAAGTTAAAAATATTAAACTGTCAAAAAGTATGAGACAAAAACTAATAAAAAACGGTGTTGGACTTTAAACTGGGAGACAAAAGGAATCAAAATTATGGAACATCCGTACTTTTGATGAGCCAAGGGTACCAATTGTAGCACCTCTTTTTTTAATCCGTTTTGAAACTGTAAATGTGGATAAAAACTTGTGAAATTTGGCTGATTCGCAAGTAATTAATCATGTTTTATTTTGGCATGGTTAAATTAAAGTCTTATTAAAATTTCTTTCTGTAAATAAACAAATGTGATATCTGTTGAAAAATAAAAGTTTAGTTTAAGCTTTAGCTTTTGTCTTTTGATTGTATTTTTTTTCTTTGAGTCATTTATTTTTTAATTACTAGTTTTAATGTCCGTGCACGTACGAGACTTAAACATAAATAATGAATTAAGTAATAATTTCGTTATTACGATTTTAAATAGATTATATGTTTTTTTAAAACCTCTAATGTTTATATGTTTTATTATGTTACTAGTTTTAATCCCCGTGCACGCACGGGGCTTATACATTATTTTTTTAAATATAGTGCGTGCACGGGGCTTATACATTATTTTTTTAAATATAGTGTAGAGATATATAATTTTTATTTTTTCTATTTTATAAGTTATGAAAGTTTAAGGGGTTACTTGTTTTTTTTATAAAGTTATAATAAAAATTTGTAAATTTATAAATTTACACTTAACTCTATATAATTTATTTATAATTAAACCACTCAAGTTTTATTAATTACCTCCTCTTTTTTTCAAGTTTTTGTTTTTATAAATTTGACACATATATTTTTATGTGTTTTTTTTCTTCATCAGATTTCTCCATTAAAATAATGCCAATTTTGGAAGTATTTAAGCTTTTTAATTAAACATATATTTAAAAATAATAAAAAAATTAGAAGCATCATACCTAATAAGGAAAGATTCTTTTTTTTGAAATGTAAAAGTCCTCACTTTTCGTTTTCCTTTACTAGGTAAAAGATGGTCAGTAACTAAGTATAAACTTTTTATAAGTTGAGAGAAGATAGTCCAGTACTCCAGTATAGCCTAAAACAAAAGTTTGCCCTGTGCGCCTTCAACCCAATATTTGGTCATAGCAATAACTAAAGAGAATTTGGAGACATCTATTATAAACTATGAGTAGATTCACCGTCCGGTACGTACGTATTAAAAGGTAACATATTATGTTTTGTGAGCCAATTTAAGGTATAGAACATTACTTTTCAGTTAATATTCACGACGTTTACCAAACTTTTCTTTTAAAATAGACATGAATGCTCATTTCCTATTAACGGATTAACCCATAACATTTCATTAGAGAGTGTGTGTCGAAATTGTGTATAGAATTGCCATAATCTCGAGTTGCATATCGATGTTTCAAGATTTCTGGGTCTCAAAATCAAAGAGTTTTTGTCCAAAAGTTATACTACATTTTGGATAGCCTCGCATAATATTTGAAGGTAACGTGAGAAATATTTTTCCATGTTACAAACTTACAATACATTTAGACCTCAGATATTAGTAGAAGATGAGCTGCCATATATAGTCGACCCTCATAAAATTCAAGCAAGCAACAGAATGAAACTTCAGTTAAAATTTAGAACATACATATTAGATTCAAAGTTACCATTCATTTACATTTGCTAAATTTGGAACAAACACTGCCTGCACATATAACTAAAATACAGTAGTATTTGTTTACATAAAATTTGTTTACATAAAATTAACACACATAAATTACATAATACAAAGTTATCATTCACTTACATTTGCTAAAGTTGCTCAATTGGGTCTTGCCGATTTCTAATCTTTGAGCTTATTAATGAATCAACATTCAAAATGAAGACTTATACTCCAAATGGGTGTGAAAAGTTTTTAACCCCGAGAAACAATGTTAAACATAAACGTGACGGAGATGATCCTTTTTTTTGTCGATTATCTCTAAATAGGATCATCGCCATCATGACTCCATCACGTTCATGTTCAACATGTTTCTTGGAGTTAAAAACTTTTCACACCCATTTGGATTATAAATCTTTATTTTGAAGATTGATTCATTAACAAGCTCAAAGATTAGAAAATCCGCAAGACCCAATTAAAGCATCTTTAGCAACATTGCTCCATCCATTTGCAAAACATTAACTTTCGCCGATTTTCTTGATCTTTATTTAATTTCCACACATACCCTCCATTTGCCGATCAGATTATTGGGTCTTTTGGGATATTGTTCTTCAAGTACATCATGACAAAAGGAGACAGTAATGGTTGTTGGTGATTTTAGTGTCATCGACGGTCATTTAGGTAATGATGATTTACTAGAGTCCAATGAGGTTTCATGTTCGGCTCGGATACGAGTTAGGGAAGTGTAGAGTGCACACTCGTTGAGTTAACATGAAATCTATTTAGACAGGAGACTGGAGTTTACGCTGTAAATTATATGTTTACGCCGTAATCTCTTATAGGGTAATGGACTAGGCTTTGGGATAGCTTACACCGTAACCAATACGTTTAGGTTACGCCGTAATCTTTTAACAGAATTAAAGACTTTGTTGTTTATGCCGTAACGGATTATGTTATGCCGTAATCACTGTATAGACATTACGCCGCAACAAAAAAGGTTACGTCGTAACAAGCACCGTAACAGAAAAGGTTACGCTGTAAAGTCTATGTCAGACAGTTGGTAAAATTCAGTTTTAACCAACTTTAACTGTCCAAAACTGTCAAATTTCCTGTCATATATGCACAGGAATACACTTGGTCTATACAGAACAAAAAAAAGAAAACGAAAATCATATACAATTCCTTCATTGTTCTTGATTTGTGATGACAGAAGAAGATGCATTTCTAGTTGACGACTTTGAAGGTGGTTTATGTGTTGACTACACCGATGCCGAAATTGTTGAAAGATGCTACAGTGGAAGCAATAAGGATAAGGGCAAAGTGGGAGAACGATGACTACATATGCAGGGGATACATATTTGAATGGCATTATTCATGAAACTACAGCTCCTTATACACCACAGCAAAATGGTGTGGCTGAAAGGAAAAATAGAGCTCTTAAGGAAAAATGGTTAATTCCATGTTATCTTACTCGGGTTTGAGTGAGGGGTTCTGTGGAGAAGCCATGTTAACGGCTTGCTATTTATTGAATAGGGATCCAAATAAAAGGAACAAGACTACCCCATATGAACTTTGGTATAAGAAATGATCCAACTTGTCATTTTTACGAGTTTGGGTTGTAGGGCCATTGTTAGGCTTTCGGACCCGAAAAGAAAAACTTTGGGTGAAAAGGGTATTGATTGCATCTTTGTTAGATATGTTGAGCATTCCAAGGCATATAGGTTTTATGTTATTGAACCTAATAACTCGTTTTCTATTAACTCAATTATAGAGTCGAGAGATGCAATATTTGATGAGAATCGTTTCTCT
>BQNB010052173.1:5856-39027 GCA_026074375.1 Tanacetum coccineum
CAAGCTCAAGCTCAAGCTCAAATTCATAGAATATAGCTTTTGTGTCATCCCCTAGCAGTACTAATGAAGTTAATACTGGTTATGGAGTTAGTACTGCTAACACTCAAGTTAGCCCTGCTAGCACTCAAGTTAGCACTGCTAGTACTCAAGTTAGTACTACTAACTTAAGTGATGACACTATTTATTCATTTTTTTCCAGTAAACCAAACGGATCTCAACTTGTATATGAGGACCTTGAACAAATCCATGAAGAGATAGATTTGAAGTGGCAGTTAACATTGCTGAGCAAGAGGACAAAAAGGTTTTTCTAGAAAACTGGTAGAAAGATCACTATCAATGGGAGTGACACAGCTGGATATGACAAGTCCAATGTGGAGTGTTTCAACTGCCACAAGATAAGACACTTTATAAGGGAATGCAAAGGACCTAGAAACCAAGATAGCAGGAACATGAATTAAGACAGCTCTAGAAGGACTGTAAATGTGGAAGAAACTTCTTCCAAAGCCATGGTAGCTATTGATGGAGCTGGTTTTGACCGAAGCTATATGGCAGATGAAGAAGTCCCTACAAACATGGCTCTTATGGCTTTTTCAGACTCCGAGGTACATAATGACAAATATTGATCCCAATTGAATAGATCTTGCTTAGCTTGTAAAAGGCTTATTTGTATTGAATAAATCCAAAACAACTATGGTAAAAACTTTGATTGAATATATCAAAGACTATGCGGAATCTAGTCTAAAATACTAAGAAGAATTCTTTATAAAACAGTAACACAAAATCAATAACAAGACAGATTACCAAACTTTCAGCCTCAATATAAAATGAACACTCTTAATAGTGTTAGGATTTACAAAACCTTGAAGCTACGAATATCAAAGATGTGTATCTAACATTATGCCCTAGGACCTCCTTTTATACACCAAGGAGTCCTACAAGTCTTACAATACTTTCGTAACTTATCATGATCTTTTCTATAAATAGACGTAATCTATTTAACAAATAAGTTATACATATCTTCTTTACAAATAACTAATAATTATCTTCATAAGTATTCTTGTTCTTTAATTAATCTTTATCTCGTTTATGATAAGTCTTTGATTTCATCTCTATCAGCATAATCCTTCCAGCAGTAGTAATTACTCAGCAATTATAACTCAGCACAAGTAGTATTAACTACTTAGAAGTTTACTCTAGTAGTACTAACATACACTAGCAATACTACTTAGTATATTTTCAGTCTTCATCTCTAAGCAGTCTTAACTTCTACTGGCAGCAGTAACTTTATACTAACAATACTAATTATACTAACAGTAGTAACTCTAAGAATATCTTGAAGTCTTTTAATCCCAACAATCCTCCCCTAAACTTGATGTTCATCTTCTGAATCTTCAAGGTTCATTTAAAGTCTTCACCATTACCAGGAGGACGCATTCAAACACTTTATTGACCCTTTTCCTGCTTTGTCGTGAGCTTGAGTAGTTGATAACACATCTCATTCCAATGGTCAGTTTGAAGCTTTTTGTTCATCATGTTTGTGATTATTATTGGTGTAAGGGGATATCTTTTCTCAACTAACATAAAGATATGTAGATTTTTAAACCTCACAAAGTGCACTCTACAGGTATCAAATAGCTTCCAAATAGTCACTTTGTATCCTTGTAGATTTATCTATATTTCACTTTTTATGTTAGGTTTAAACATTACTTTCAGATCACCCCATAACACTCTTTCATAATCCTCCTCTGACCTTGTATTCCCATGTTTAGCTTTAACCAACTTCCAGAGGGTCTCCAAGTCTTCTCTATTAATATCCTAAAGCATCTTAATCATTGATGAATACCTTTTTGAGCTTCTATCAGCTCTTATCAGTTTAAAGTATCCCATCCTTCCATCTTTATCAATCTTGTATTCAATAATCATTAGAGGTTTGCTGGCTAGAGGTATAGCATCAATTGCTACCTCATCATCTTTAACTATCTCAATATGCTTTTTCATCTCTGCCTCCTCTTGATCATTATCTTTTTCAACTTCTACATGCTCATCTATCTTCTGCTTCTTTGACTTATCAGATTCAAGCTCATCTCCTGCTCTTTTAGAACTTCCTTCTGTTCTTGTCTCACTGCTTTTCACCACCTCTGAATCAATAGGAACAAATGAATTTACCTGTTTGTATGCTTTGTCAAAGAGCTTATGAATTTCTTCATAACTCCTTCCTTTCAGCTGATTGTGTTTGTATCCACCCATATTCTTCAGGTATGCACATATTCTATTCCTTATCTGAGTTTTGGTAGGTGGTTTACTTATTTGCTCTGCTGCTTTTTGTGTTGCAAAGAACTTTTTCCTTTTAGCTATCATTTCCACTAACATTCTTGACTTTTCTTTAATGGAGAATTGTTCTTGTTCTTTAGCTTAGAGTCTTGCAGCTAATTGCTAATCAGCCTCAATCATAGCTTGAATGATATCTAATCCTTCAATAATTACTATTCTGCTAGCTTCTTCTTGTGCAACTCTTTCTTTTTCTAACTCTGCTTGTTCTTCATTCCTTCTCAGCATCTTCTTCCAACTTTTGTCTCTTCCTTGTGCTTTTTCTAGGAATAGATTTCTTTCTCTTTGCTCCAGTTTCTTTAACAACTTCTTTCATTTCTTCTTGTGTATCAACATCTTCTTCTTCAATCTTTTCAGGAGACTTTTCAGGAGACTTCATCTTTTTAGATACCTTCAACCTTTCAGTTTCAACTCCAATAGGCACAATGTGTTGAATAAAATCCCAAAACCTTTTCAAATATTAGCCTAATCCATCTAATACATTCCCATAAAGTCACTAATCTTTAGTTCCCCTGATTTTTCAAGTATTTGATCATGTTTGCCTGCTTGGGCAGACTGCTTTGGTTTCATCTTTTAGTATGATACCAATGCTGAAGACATTCATATCTATCTTCTCATATGTCTTACTTTAGCCATAGCTCTTTGTCTTTCCCTCTTCATTCCCACTTCCTGGCTATTTCTTTCTCATCTCTAGCATTCTGCCTTTGTTCCTCATTCATTGCTCCTCAGTTTCTGATGGCTTCAGCTAAACTTAATCTTTCTTGTTCAAGCTCTTTCTTAGACTTCTTCTTGGGCTCAAACTCTATCCAATATATAAAGCTTTCCCTTGTCTTTCTGACCTTATCTCTGGCACTCCTTCTTAAATAAGTTAACGAGTATCCGTCCAGCAGTACATACAATTTCACACTCATAGAAACTAACTATTGGAACTTCTTCACTAGTAGTACCTTGTTTTGCTCCAGCAGTACTAACTTTAGCACTTCCTTTTTCACTGCTTTGTTGATCTTGAATCACTTCTGTAGGAGTCACATCTTGAATCACTTTAAATAATCACTCTACAGATCACTCTAGGTTAATTAGTTTCATTAACTTGTCTTTCTCCTGAACTTCTGCATCAGATTAATATCCTCCCCCTGTTTAGAAGAATCATCCTGGCACATTCATCATCATCTGAAAGAACAATGTTAGCTCTCCTCCTTGCAATTCCTAATCATTACTTGAACCTCTAGCTTCTGACCCTGAGTATGGAGCTTGTAAAATGCTGAATTGTAGGTTGTTTTGTTTCTTCAAGTCATCCTCCAAAACCCAATCCTGTCAAATATTTGGTAAATTAAATCTGTCAAATCATTGAGTTTAATCAACCCTCCTCACATCCATGTGAGTGAACAAGGCATGGATAAGTGGAGTTCGTTGTGTAGGAAGATGGTGTTCTGCCCAGGTGATGGTTGTAGATAGGATGTGTGTTGGTGATGGTTGTGATGGTGCATCAGTGATATGTTTAGGTGTAGGTGAAGGTGAAGGTGAAGGTGAATGTTCAGGAGAGTGGGAAGGTAAAGGTCAGGTGTAAGGAGAAGGGTGTGGAAGGTTCAGGTGAGGGGAAGGTGAAGGTTAAAGTATAGGGTGAAGTTGAAGATGTGAATCTTGAAGTGAATGGAAGGTGTTCAGTAACATCTAACGTAGTGGAAAGAGCAAGCTTCTTGTCCCTGAAGAAGCCTTTGAAGGCCTCTTCATATTGTTCAACACTTTCAAGCTAAGAGAGGGTTAACAGGATAAGGAAACATGTGTGTTGTGTGTGAAGCTGGTTTACTCTGCATATCTAGACATATTTGAATGAACCTAGGGTACATTAAAAACTTATGAGGGCTAGAGATATTAGACACCATATGCTCAAAAATCATCCTAGAGAAATTAAACTTCCTATTGGTAGCTAAACAGATAACAGCAGTGGCAATATTACTACTAAACTGCTCCCAAGCAGTCTTCTTTGGGCGTCTTCCTTTGGGCTAAGGCAATGAAGAATAGAGTGGATAAGAAACCTCCATTGAGGTGAAAACGCACCCTTTTGAAAAGTTAACTTATCTGAGTCTGTGTGATATCCCATAAGCGCCAATTGCTCAAAGATCTCCGAGTTGGGAATAGAAGAAATACCATCTTGATCATCCAACTTGAGATGTCGTCTTAAAGATCCCTCAGTTATAGTCATTGAGTGACCATCAATGGTAGCAGTAATCTTGACTTCTCGTCTCCATTTTCAGCAGTAGAAACTTCAGCAGACCTCCAAAATTGTGGTTTGATAAATAGAACACAAACATCTGGTCTTCTTGTGAGTGCATGGAGCAAGATGTGACTTTGATTATGAAATTGATGATTTGATGAAACCCATGTACAATAATTCCTGTAGATTTCTCTAAAAACGCTACCATGTTGTGCTTGTCGCAAAATTCCAAGTTTGCCATAACTGAAAGTGTGAGTAATCGAGTGGGATATGATCGTGGATGAATATATGAAGGTTGGAGACAGTTAATTGAGATATAAATAGAGAATTATAGAGATATGATTTGTTCGACTTAAAGAAATTAAGTTTATCGTGATGAGATATAACATATATATATAAAGATCACGAAAGTCCAATTGGTCAAACCCCTATATCATAGGAATTTGCGAAATATCGCACGGCTCCCTATTAATTGAAAAATTTTTTAGACCCAAACAATACTAACGGTCCCAGCCAGCAGTACTAAAAAATGGTCTAGCAGTACTAAAATAAGCCTAGCAGTATTAACTTCTCCACCCAAAAGCAGTACAAACTCCAAAGTTTTGTATTACTCAAAAATAACTTCACACAATCTCTCTTTCCTGTTTTTTAAGTCACACATTTAATCTCTCAATTCTTTAGGCCTCACTTTTCACTCTGTACAGTTTTTCACACAACTCTCTTTCATTTTAAGCTCACCAAGTTCTCTCTATTCTTTTTGGCTCATAATGCACACAAAGTATAGTTTTTTGGCAAACTACCAGCCATTAACGGATTTGATAGTCATTACCAAGAGCCGTTAGCCTTTGGACTAGCCAATCCTTCATTGGTAAAAAACATGGTGCATTTGATTACCATATAGTTTTGAGTAAACTAATCAACTATCAACGGATTTTAAGAAGTCCTTTACTAGGAGCCGTTTGCTCTGGACAAAGTCAATCTTTGGTTTGTCTATGAGACATGTGAAATGATGACCATTTGTTGTGATGGTGTTGAAAACCAACACTTAAAGAACAAACAACAATTCCTCCCCTCAAAAATAAATGAACCATTGATAACCAATTTCACACTTCATTGCTTACCACCTGAAAAGTTAGCTACAAGACCCAAAAAATAACAAAAATCTAAACCATTTTTCTTGTCTACAAGTATGAAATGATACTAACAGGATTAACAATGAGTCCACAGAAAGAACTAGCATACTAACAATAAGTAACAGTTTTAAATATAACAAGCATACTAAATTATAACTAGGCAGAATTAATTTACAAAGACTTAACATACTAAACATTTAAAACAAACTTTACAAAAACAAGCAAGAATTATGGCATTAGGGATTGAGGCATTCCAATACTTGAGACCAAGTACTGAAATCTACCAGCCTCCAAAAACTTTTGTAAGAAGATCTGCTAACATTATGTTTGAGTGTCAATTTTATCCATTTGAATCAACTTTTTAAGCATTTGCAATCTCTTATAAAATAATGCCAAATCTCTATATGTTTTGTGTTAGAATTGTTGAACAGGATTTTCTATTATGACGATATTTAATATAATGTCAATGTAAATAACAGTAGCCATGAAATTGTACCCATAAGCCAGCAGTTGGTTTAGATCTAAACCCTGTTCCACAGCAACTTGCACATCCGCCACATATTCACTTCAGTTGGTAAAAAAAAAAAAATAAAAAGAAGTGGGCAACTATATTTGTTTCTTGCATTGCCAAGAAATCAACCTATTCCCAAAAACTAAAACAACCCCCAGTGATGACTTCAATATCTTGGTGTACTCCAGCATAGTCACAATCATGGTAAGCAACTAATTCCAATGGAGAATCCGTAGAATAACCAAAACCTAGAGATGGATTGCCTTAAGGATCTAAAGATTCTCCCTTAACACTAAGAGATGGGAAGACTTTGAGAAACCTGAAACCTTGCACACATTGCACGACACTCAAACATGATAATCTGGCATGGATGCTATATGGTAAATCAAAGATCCTAAACATGTGAACTATAAAGATGTTTTCATCACATCACACATCTCCAATCTTAAACCAAAGGCTTTTCCAAGATCTTTGAGAGTAAGGCAGACTTCACATTTGAGTAGTAGAACTTTCTCAAAATCTATCGACATATTTATCATGACCTGAAAAAAATCCTTTCTTGCTCTGTTGGCCCAGTAATCCCAAAAAGGAAGGTGATTCTCCCCACAAACTCATTTGAAACTATATCCTTCATAAGCCTTCTCAACACATCAAAATATTCCTTCTTATGTAGATCCAAAGATAATGTCATCTACATATATTTGAACAAGCAAGATAATGTACCATATGTCACTTTGATGAAAATTTTGTGTCAAATCTTTCCTCTTTTAAAACCATTGCACAAGAGATAATTTGCCAAAGTGTCATACCAAGCTCTAGGTGCTTGATGCAGGCCATATAATGCTTTCAATACCTAAAGACTTATTAGGTAATGTCAGGACTTCAAAACTTGGAGGTTGACAAACATATACTTCCTCTTCAATCCTGACCATACAAGAAAGGCACTTTTGACATCCATTTTTGGTAGACCAAAAATACCATATAAGAATCATAAGCAAGAAATATTCTTATGGCCTCAATTCTACTACAGGTGCAAAGACTCCATCATAGTCTATCCCTCTTCTTTGAGTATGTCCTTTAAGCAATAATCTTGCTTTGTTTCTGATGAACAATCCCCCTTTCATCTTCTTGTTTTCTGTATATACCCCACTTTGTAACATGCTATGACCTTTATGTAAATCCACAAGAAATCCAGAACCCTTTGTTGCAGTTTGAACTGAAGAATTACCTCCAACATGCCTTTTCTACCCATGCTGGAACTCTAAGAGCTTGAGAAACCTTTTTGTTCTTCTTGAAGAGGAAACAATTAAAAAGACATTATGAAGATCCTGATGAGTCTTACCTTCCTAGATAGCACTAAGAAATCCTTTTTTAAAGTAAGAAGTTTTCATTCTTCTGTTATAAACAATTATGCAAGACATCACCAATCACATGCTCAATTGGGGTTTTTAACTTTTTGTGGAATTCTTAAATGTGCTTAAGCTTGTAGTATCTTTATATGAAAAATAATTCTTAAATAATCAAATAAAATAATGTAGGAGTTGTGGGCGACTTCATAAATGGTAGAATGTTCCCTAAATCAATTTCAGACCTCTACTGTGTGTCCTTCAATGAGGACTTGGTCCCACCAAGTCTTTCAGGATAGCAGTAAAACTTCAGGGACAAGCATACTAACTTCTCTATTGACCAACCAGTATTAACTTCTGGCCTGGAAAAAAGTATTGAACTTGTAGATCACAGTACCATTAATTCTGAAGACTGCTATCATCATGAGTCTTTTCTGAAACATCAATCTCATCATGTAACCCATTTTGATCTTGTAACATGAGCAACAGCAAAGATATTGGGTGAAGCGCTCATCAAAAGTAATGAGCAACCTACCAAATTGGCCTGACAAAAACAATCTTGATTTGCCTTGAACTTTGAGAATGAAGTAGACTCAGAAAACTCCTTTTATACCTGCAGAAATCAAAGAAAAAGACCCTGCAATACCTACATAATTCATTGATTGGGTTAGAGAATCAAGATCAAACAGCCACTTTGGACCATTTCCTTCTATCCACCGCTTATCTCTAAGAACCTATATATGCAAGTTTCCTGAACTTTTCTGGTTCTAATGTTGTATACTCTAAAAGCTTTGCTACTTAAGGAATATCCAACAAAGAAACCTTCATCACTTTTTCCCCATCAAACTTGCACAACATATCTAAAGGTATTGGAAAAAAAGTAAACATGGACATCCAAATGTTTCAATAAGCCTATAGCAGTATTAATACCTCTAAAGAGTTCATAAGAGTCTTTTTATGAGGCTTGCCTCTTAAGACCAGATACCTGTACATAGCAAGCAGTAGAAACAACTTCTGCCCAAAATGTTGTAGGTAACTTAGAGTCAGCTAACATTGTTCTAGCAGCCTCAATGAGAGTCCTATTCTTCCTTTCAGCTACACCATTTTGCTGAGGTGTCCTTGCTACACTATATTCTCTTTTAATACCTTTTTCCCTACAGAACTCATCCATCACTTTGTTTTTAAACTCTGTCCCATTATCACTTCTGATTATTTTAACTTTCTTATCCACTAGGTTTTCTACCTCTTTGATAAAGTTTTTAAGGATCTCACTTGTTTCATCCTTAGATCTTAAAAAGAAAACCCATGAAAATCTACTATAATCATCAGTGACTACCAAGCAGTATTTTTTATGCATTAGACTACTAACAAAAGTTGGACCAAAGAGATCCATATGCAGCATAAACAATGGCTTAGTAATGGGATTAAAGGCCTTGGTCTTACAAGAGGCTCGTGATTGCTTGCCGTATTAAGACAGGCAACACAAGTTTGTGTCATATCCTCAAATCTTTTTAGAGCAATCTCTACAAGATTTTTTCTTGACAAGTTTATTAATACTTTCTTAAATTTGACAAGAACCAAGCCTTCTAAGCCAAGCAATTGATTCCTCAATAGCCCTTTGTTTGCCATTAGACAAGTTAAACCATCTTTAGGAACTATGTTTTTCATATCAAAACTGTACATGTTATCCTGTCTAGGAATTTTAAGAAGTATCTGATTTTCATCAGGCAACTTAAAATTAGGAGATAGAACAAGACATTCAAGAATCGATGTAAAAATAACATAGTTCTTTATTGTCACAAGACATCTGTGAGACACTAAAGAGGTTTGAACTTTAACTCTTTGACAAAGTATACATCATCAAAATCAAGTTTATCAGTTTTAATAGTACCTTTGCCTGTAATTTTACCTCCATTTGCTCCTCCACCAAAAGTAACATAACCTCCATCAAAATCTTTGAAATCTAAAGATGGGCTAATGTTTCCAGACATTGCCTTGAGTATCCCACATCCAAAAAATTTTCCTTTATCATTAGCTGAGAATTGCTCTGCACACAAAACTTTATGAAGATAGTATCTTGGGACCCAAGCCATTACTGACTTGGATCTGGCCTCGGCAATCAATGAATTATATTTGTTGAAAACCATTGATTGCACCATTAGGTTGATGGGTTTTCCAAACCCAACATTGCTGAGGCTTAACAGCATTAGATCCCCTTGCCCTGACAGTATTAACATTTTGCCTACCAGTCCTTTTTGTTAATGCTATTTTCTTGTAAAAGGGCTTGTGAACAGTAGATGGTGCTTGGTTTTGAAAATATGTCCTTGGTCTAGCACAATGAACTGTTGATTTTGGGTGAGCAGTATAAGAAGGCCTAACAGTATTAAAAGACCTAGCAGTACTAAAAGGTCTGGCAGTGTTAACAGACCTAACAGTATTAACAGGCCTTGCATTATTAACAGTTTTTAGCCAGTCTTCATTAAGACTGCGTCTTGGAACCATATGTTTGTGAACAATAGGACAACTGTATTGAATGTAATCAAACTGTCCACATATAATACATTCCTTGTTATAAAAACAAAGTTACATCCTAATTGATTGATTTTTTACCATTCTAATTCATTGGTTTCCTACTGAGGTCTTTGTGACCTGTACATTTCTGCATACCTAACTGAACCGCCTAACAGGTGTTTTCAGGTTTATCAAACTATTTCTTAGTTAGCAGTAGGTGATATACAGTTTTTCTTTTCAACCATAGGATAGGCTCAACATCATCCTCATCATCTGACACCCAATCTTCAATGATTGGAGCATCATTATTCCTCTCTACTTTCTTATGTTCATCTTCCCAACTTGATTAGCAGGACAGAAAAAACTTTTCTTTCCAATCTTTGTCTACCTTAAGTGGAGACTTAACAGAGCTAGAATCAGTCCTTTAGTTTGAGTAGTTTTTAAAGAGTCATCAGTATTCTCCTTAGAATTATCTGACTCTTTATCACAACCAGTGGTAGGCATTACACTTGAATCCCTAGGACCATACTCATTTACCTCAGGTTGTTTGAATTCTTGTAGACCTGAATAAGATAAATCTAAGGGGGTTGGTCTATTTAGAATCAAAGGATGAGGTGAGGGGACAGCATTGTAGCCAAAGCCCTTTTTGCTCTTGTCAGTTATCTGACTTGCTAACAACTGATCTAAGTCTTTTGATGATTTTTCAAACTTGCAATCATAAATACAAACCCACCACCCCTTTTTCTCCATAAACTTTTCAAGTTTCAGTTCTTAAGAAATCCCTTTAGATACTCTTTGTGACCTATTACTTCTTATTAAGAGCAAAAGCAATTTCCTCATAAAAAAAGACTTCAGATTCTTTATATTTAAGAATTTGGCCTTTTAAAATTGATAAACCTCTTTTGTATGTAGAAGCTTTAAACCAGTATCATCTAACTTAACAAGTAAATCATCATACTGTTTCTTTAGAGCTTCATAATTTTGCAAACAAGATTTAGAACAAATAATCATTTGTTACCTCTCAAATCAGAGAATTCATAATAAGCCACCTACTTACCTTGAATTTCTTCCTCTGCCAGTCACTTCACTCAAATCCAGCACCATTTTAGAACACATTTGCACTTTTCCAGAAGCATCTTAAATCCTTACTTACTGTCCTTTGATGAGCTACCTTAGATTCCAATTTCCTGTGTGTCTTTACCTCCTTGTGCTTGTATTCTCTAGCAAACGTGTCCCCATTTTATGGCAGTTGAAACATTCTAAAAACCTTTATTTATGCATAACCAGCTAGTACTGCTTCCATTAATGAAAGATCTTCTTCCAGTTCCTCTGATAGAACGGTTCCATGCCCTCAGATTCTTAGTAAGTGCCCGATATTCCACTTTTTAGATCCATTTCTTTCCAAATTATCATCCATGAAGTTGCTCAAGATTCTTCATGAACTAGTTGAGACCCTTTGGTTTGTGTTGACAAAAAGGCTATAAACCCTTTAAACGTGCATCACTAAAACTATCAGTTACAAGTTCAGTACTAGGCAGTATTTACTTTTGAGGTGCCATACTAACTTTAGATTAACAGTATTAATATTATAATACTGCTTAAAACCTGAAAGTGGTTAAAAATGAAAATGCCAAAGTTCTTCATACATGGATAGCACACCAGTAGATCTCTTAAACCTTTTGTTTCAACAATTTGAAAATTGTTGTACAAAACATCCAAACCCTAGATCAACAAGTCGGTTCGTTCATACCAGACTACCACATGTGTAACCCATTTAGAAGTAAAGCTCCTCAAAAATTTAACATTAGATCTTCTGGAGGAGTAACTAACACCCAGAAATGCAATCTACTAACAAGCCTATTGTAAGCCTGTTAAAAATAGAATCAAGTGATATCTGAGCATGAAAAGCATTGAAGTGTTTTTCCATACGATGCTCTCCTCAGGGCCTACTGAGTCCTCTTTGTTGCTTCATTTCCTCCAATCTAGCTTTAAGTGGAGCAAAGAAACATTGATTGAGCATCAACATACTGGTTAAAGGTAAGTTGATGTTCATTGGGTAGTGCCATGAGCAGAAGACTTCTAGCCTTTACATCATTCTTTTTGCAAATCTTTTCTTCAGTAGTAGAGGGCACAGCATCTTCAATGCTGTTGATGGACCAGATTCTGGTGCTGTAACAGGAATAGGTACCCACTAATTTCCATTTTCAATTACCTCCCATAGAGCATAATCCTGGATCTAAAAGTACTGCTTGATCCTGATTTCCCACATCTCATACTCCCCGAGTTTGAGCATGGGAAGCTTTGCCAACTCATTGTTCTGAGAATTTTCCCGAAACTCCACTGGTTTCCAATAATCAAAGTTTCTATCTCAAAAGCACACCAGGCTTTGAGACCACTTGTTGAGCTCCCACGCCATGACAATTCTTTACGTAGTAAAGGGTTTGTCCCTTGAAGAATCCACAATACCAAAGATTGAGACTTATAGTGTATGTTAAACCAAAGGTGTATGCGGAATCTACATTTTGATACTCTAGAGATGTTTATCAATAGAACAGTAATAGACAAACAACCAATGAACAATGAAGTAATAACAAACTGCTTCAATATTATTATAATAATAATATGAGTACTCTTGTAGAAACACGGGGTTACAACCTTGAAGCACAATCACAATCTATTACAAAAAAGATATCGTCTAAAGAGTGAATAATAATCTAAACCTAGGTATCTCTCTCTTTTAATAGAACACACAAGGAGTTTCCTTTACAAAAAAGAAAACTACCTATATCTCTTAGGATCAGTTAACCCACCTAAAACCACTGCGCCATAAAAATCTTCCCAGGCATACTTATCTCTAAATAAAGTCATCAAGCAGCTTGTGACCATCAGCAGTATTAACACATTCTACTAGCAGTATAAAACTAAACTTTAGTCGACTTGCAGTTACTAAGTAATGAATTGCAGTACTAACTTTAACTCCATTATACTGTAGTTAAAAGACCTCTTGCAGTATTAAGTCTATTGAAGATTTTATTCCTAAAATTTTATGGGTATGCCATAAGACCTCCTTTTATACACCCAGATCCTACAACAAAAGGCTTACAATACTTTCCTAAGTTATCATGATCTTTTCTATAAACAAACATAATCTCTTAAACAAATAAGTTATGCGCATATCTGGATCGTTCTTTTACAAATAACCCCAATACTATATACTTGCAGTAGGAATTGATTCTTTGTCTCCTCTGTCCGCAATCAATCGTTTATATTAAATATAACATATAATATCCCTTCTCCCTCTCTCCTAATTAAATCTATCAATCTTTATTACAAAAATCTTTATGAGTCGTAAAATATTCCCTTCTCGTTCATGCATAAGTCCTTCCAAACAGTTATGTAAATACTTCACTCACTTCAGCATTGTAACTGTGCACTTAAGCAACTTAACTACATAGAAGTTTACTTTAGCAGTACTCACTATATACTTACTAAACCATATACTAACTTTTTGTACTAGCTAGTACAAAATGTAAACTACTTAGTATATTTTCAGTAGCTTCATCTCTGAGCAGTCTTAACATCTAACTAGCAAGTAGTAACTTTATACTAACATTAAACAGAAGTAACATAGCAGTAGTAAATTTTATACACCGAAAAATACTAACTACTTACATAATTTTTCATTATATAACCCAGCAGCACTAAATTATGTTTGACAGCATCTAATATATACCTGAGCGAATTATAGTAACTCTAAGAATATCTTAAAGTCTTTAAATCCTAACAATCCTCTCCAAAAACTTGGAAATTTCATCTTCTGATCTTCAAGTTTCATAAAATCATCACATCCCCGAGAGGATGCATTCAACCACTCAATTGACCCTTTTTCTGCTTTGTATGAGCTTGATAGTTGGAAGTAACACATCTCATTCCAATGGGCATTTTGAAGCTTTATTGTTCAAGTATGTTTGTGATTGTTAGTGGTGTAAGTGATATGTTTTTCTCCAACCAACAAAAATAGTATGTAGATTTTTAAACCTCAAAAAGTGCACTCCACAGGTATCAAACCGCTTCCAAATAGTCACTGTGTAACCTTGTATATTCTCCATATTTCACTTTTATGTCCAGGCTCAACATTACCGTTCAGACACCCCATAGCCTCTTTTCATAATCCTATTATGGCCTTGTATTCCCATGTTTAGCTTTAACTAACTTCCAGAGGGTCTCCAAGTCTTCTCTATCAATATCCCGAAGCATCTTAATCATTGATGAATACCTTTTTGAGCTTCCATCAGCTCTTATCAATTTAAAGTATCCCATCCTTCCATCTTTATCAATCTTGTATTCAATAATCATTTGAGGTTTGGTGGCTAGAGGTATAGAATCAATTGCTACCTCATCATCTTTAACTATCTCAATATGCCTTTTCATCTCTGCCTCCTCTTGATCATCATCTTTTTTAGCTTCTACATGCTCATCTATATTCTGCTTCTTTGATTTATCAGATTCAAGCTCATCTCCTGCTCTTTTAGAACTTTTTTCTGTTCTTGTCTCACTGCTTTTCACCACCTCTAAATCTATAAAAACAAATGAATTTACCTGTTTGTATGCTTTGTCAAAGAGCTTCTGAATTTCTTCATAACTCCTTCCTTTCAGCTGATTGTGCTTGTATCCACCCATATTCTTCAAGTATGCACACATTCTATTCCTTATCTGAGTTTTGGTAGGTGGTTTACTTCTTTGCTCTGCTGCTCTCTGTGTTACAAAGAACTTTTTCCTTTTAGCTATCATCTCTACTAACATTCTTGACTTTTCTTCAATGGAGAATTGTTCTTGTTCTTCAGCTTGGAGTCTTACAGCTATAGCTCTCTCAGCTCATCATAGCTGTGAAATCTGATCTCTCCATTCGTCTATATTTGCTGCGCTTTTACATCTTCTTGTGCTAACTCTTTCGTTTACCAACTCTGTTTGTTTCTTCAGACATGCAACCTGAGTGCCATTCCGTCATCAAATGCAATTGATCTTTCTTCTTAAATGGATTTTCCAAGCTCAACCCATTTTTCCCGTTGCCTTTCTCTTTTGCTTGTGGAAGTTTTGATAAAGAAACTATTGGTTGCAAATGTAGTTGCTTAGCTCCTCCTGATCAGTAAAGCCAATTCTTTGCCTTTGGTCTTGTGCTGGCAACAGCAGTAGTAATTATTGTGGCAACAGTTGTAACAGCCTTTGGTTTAGCTGCTTTGATCTCTATCAAGGTCTGAGCCAAAGTCAACTCATCAATAGTTGTTGTAGCACTGGCAGTAGTAACTACTTCACCAGCAGTAGTAACTGGATCAGCAACACTAATTGGAAATGAGCTTGTAGTTTTAGCAACATTAACTATAGGCTCTTCAAACACCTCATCACCATTAAGAACATCAGTATCAAACATCAATTCTTCATCATTTCTTTCTTGAGTCTCATCAACCAAGGTCACCTCTGCATCATCATCAAGATCAGCTATTTTCCTCCCTTGTTTAGATGCATCCTCCTGAGCACCTAAACTAACATCATTAGAGGATTCTACCCTGCTAGCTGAACCAACCTTCCTTAACCTCTTGAGCCCTAAAGTTCTTGACTTCCTTCTCTTTTCCAACTGCTTAACTCTCTTCTTTAAACTAGCAATCTCTTTTGCTTGAGCAGTCTTTGCTTCCTCCAAATCAAAAACCTGCTTTTTGTAGTTTGGTACACAAACTCATCAATTTAGTAAGTTGCAATCTTTCCTTACCACTTTACGGTGGATCACAAGAAGGGGTAGATATAGGTTCCTCATTAGTAGCCTCTTCAGGGATAGGCTCTATAGGACCACTGTCCTTCCTCTGTTTCCTTCTAGACTTTTTCTTTTGAGGCTTAGATGATGAAGTTGAGAAATAATGGTGTGGAATAGGAATCAAGTAGAGCACAGCTGATCTCACCCATGTCTTTAGATCGAATGACTTCAATTAGTTTGAAATAAGGGGTGAATTCTCCCAAGAGAAACCCCCTTTTTCCTCCTCTTCATATTGGCAAAAATCTTCTTTGTATGGGAAGGTGTAACATAAATCTCTTTATGTTTAGACATTCCTTCAACTTGTTTGTCTAGGAACACTTGTACAAACCTTAGATACATAAGAAATTTAACCCTACCCTCCAAGTTCTTCATCATAATTATTAAAAATGAACTGAAAAGTTAAATTTTTCTGGTTTTGTAGCAAGACAGATGATAGCAGTGCCCATAAGTGCTACTAAATTCATTCCAAGCTGTAGTCTTAGCACTAAGGCATTACAGAATTGTATGGATAAGAAATTTCCATTGAGATGAAAAATAAGCTTTATAGAATGTAGGCTTTTGTGTAAGATTTTCATACCCCATGAGTGTCAGCTGTTCAAAAATTACATCATTTGGCAGACATTCAGTCCCTTCAGCATCTTCTAACATAAGATCACTTCTTACACTCTTCTCAGTGATGATCACCTTCTTCTTATCTACTAGGGCTTGTATCTTCTGACGGGCCCATGAACTTGTCTTCAGGGGGGGGGGGGTTGTGGGGGGGGTGGGGGGGTGGGTGGGGGGGGGGTGAGGGGGGGGGGGGTGGGGGGTGGGTGGTGGGTGTGGTGTGGGTGGGTGTGGGGGGAGTTGGGGGGGGGGGGTGGGTGGGGGAGTGGGGGGGTGGGGTATTGTATTGGGAGGTGGTGGTGGATGGTGGTGGTTGAGTGTGCGTTGGGGGGGGGGGGGGAGGGTTCCCATTAACTGTTTAAAATGCTGATTCAGAATGTAGGATTAACTGTATTGCATATTTTGAATAAACTTTGCATTTAAATAAAAAATCAATAATGCCTTCAAACCCATTACTTTCTTTGGGTTTCTCCAAAAATGAAACCAAATTATGAGTTTTAGCAAACTTTGGGGTCGACATTGTGATAGGTTTTGATGATTAAAGATGAAATTAAGTTAGGGTTTATGATTAGAGAGTATAGCAAAGTGTAAAATCGATTGAATGAGTGATTGAAACCCTTAATCAATCCGAAGATTGTATGAAATCACCCCTCAACAGCATAACGTAAACATGGCAAATTAAGTTACAGCCTAATAGTATTATACTAACCCACAGTAGGAAGTTAATAAACTAGCAGCATTAACTTATGCCTAATATCCATAATGAGATGCCTAACAGCATAAACTAGTACTAGCAGCAGTAAGTTTAAGCTTAGCAGTATTAACTTTGATATACCATATTTAACTCCAATTTTATTCCAAAAAGCATTTCCATCATGAATTTTGACTCTCACAAGATCTCTTTCTGTTTTTGATCTCATAATATATCTTATTTCTTTTTCTCACCAATTTACTTTATCTGTTTTTATATCACACAACTCTCTTTCTATTTTTCAGCTTACTATATCTCTCATTTCTTTTTCTAACCAATTCACTCTATTTGTTTTTATATCACAAATCAAGAGCCCTAACAGACAATTTGGTACAAAATTCCATCAATTCCTTTAGTTTCATGTAGTCCTCCCCACTTCCCCATTGTGTTAACTCTTGAGAGAGGTGGATCATTATGGACTGTTTATAATGCAGCCTCAAACCATTTTAAGCTTCTTCTTGCAAACCCCCCAATATGGTATCTTGGCACTTGGGACCACTACCTGAGCCAGTTCCCTGAGGAAAAGACTCATTAAGTGTTGCCATGGATTGGGTCCTATTTATGTTACCACTGTCCTGCTCTGCTTCTAAGCTAGAAGCAATAGTGGCAGCCCTTTCCATTCTGTCTTCCCACTCCTTAAGATAGTCTCATCTAATACAAAGGGAATAGTCCACTTAGACTAAGATATCTTAGTGTCCCTTTTGACTTTCCTAGGTTTTTGAGTCTTTTTGGGTTAAGATAATGATAGAACAGTGATTGGTTCAAGATTAGATAGTGAAGCAGTTATGGATATGTGTTGGGGTTTAGTAGGATTTCCTGACCCTTCACCCACTTCTACTTGATTGGTTCAACATTTTTAATTTTGACAACAGTATTAAATGCAACTAGCAGCATTAAGTATACTTACCAGTAGTAAGTCACTCTAACAGCACTAACTTGAATTTCATCCTTAGCTGTTGTTCCATTTCATTCCAAACATCCTTAAGACTTCATAATTAACCTCCCTTCAATCAATACTTCAGAGGTTAAGCATTCCAATACTTGCAATCAAATATTGAAATCTACTAACATCAAATGCCTTTGTAAGTAAATCAACAACATTGTGATCAGTGTGAAATCGTTGATCAACTTGAAATGTAATCTCTCTCATATGAATCCCTATGAAGTTATGTCTAATCTTAATGTGGCTTATCTTTTTAGTGAAACACTGATTCTTAACAATGCAGATGGTGCCTTTCTTATCAATAAAATCTGTATTTCATGAAATTGTATCCAATAATCCCAGCATTTGATTTTTGAAATCCAAACACCTGTCCACAGAAACTTAGATGCAGCTCACATATCTGCTTTAAGTTATATAGTTGGTAACTATAGTTTGCTTCTTACATTGCCATGAGATTAATCTCCTCCTAAGAAATTGACAACCTCCTATTGTGGATTTCCTGTCTAAACTTGCACCAGCATAGTCACTGTCAGTATAAGCTTCCAAGTCAAATGGTGAGTCCTTAGGATATCAAAGGCATAATTTAGGTTGACCTTTCAAGTATTTAAAGATTCTCTTCACAGCATGAAGATGTGAAACTTTAGTTGTGACTTGAAATCTTGCACAAGCACATACATCAAACATTATATCAGGCCTTGAATCTGTTAGGTACATCAATGATCCAATCATTGATCTATATAAGTGAACATCAACATCTTCAGCTTCGACATGTTTGAGCAATGGCTTTGAAGTCTCTATAGGAGTACTTGCTGTCTTCACAGTAGAAAAACCAAACTTTTTCAAAATTTCATGTCTTGACTGATGAAAATCCCATCATCTTTTTGAGTCACTTGCAGTCCTAAGAAGAAAGTAAGCTCACCCATAGAACTCATCTGGAACTTCTTGTGCATCAATTTCTCAAACTCAGTGCATAAACCCTTCTTAGTAGATCCAAAAATGATATCATCTACATATACTTGAACTAGTAGAATATCACCTTTGACTCTTTTAATGAACAAAGTCTTATCTATCTGGCCTCTCTGAAATCCATTGTCTAATAAATAAGTAGATAGAGTCTCATACCAAGCTCTAGGAGCTTGATGTAGACCATATAATGCCTTTTCTTCTTACCTTATAGAACATTGTTAGGAAACTCTGGAGTCTTCAAACCTTAGAGGTTACGCAGACATAGAAACGTCCTCTTTAATCTTGCCATATAGAAATGCACTATTTACATCCATCTGATACACAACAAAATCTTTGAATGAGGCATAGGCTAAGAATAGCCTAATTGCGTTCAAAACCTGCAACTAGAGAAAAAACCTCATCATAACATTTTCCATCTTCTTGATATATCTTTGAGCAAGCAACCTATCCATGTTTCTGTGATACAATGTGTTTGGGACATACAAGAAACATAGGTCAAAGTACTCTGCTTAAGTAAAAGTCAAAGTACTCTGCCAGTTAAAAGATCGCAAAGTACTGCCGAGGATAAAGGAATTCTTAAAGGATTATCCTTAACCGGTTATGTTTAAGTAATTTATCTTGTACAGTTAATTTAAGATAAGTATGATTTAGTGTTTATGTCATACAAGGACTGTACATCTACTAGAGGTTATCCTTATGTTTATAAAAGGATTTCTAGGAAGACATTAGTGATACACGAGTTATTAGTATTGTATTAGGGATCACTGCAATTTAGGCCGATTAAATAGGTTTATAATAAAATAGTTTTGAGAAACCATTGTGTGTTCTATCTTGATATTGTTAACTAGTTTCCGCATGTTAACAGTAATTATACCAGTGTGTTCATGCTACTAACTTGGATTTATTCAAGGAGGTAACATCCTTTACAGGTTAAAGGCTTATTATACTAAGGTATAACGATCCTACAAGTGGTATCAGAGCCTGTGTAGAGACTCTGATCTAGAAGAACTTTTTCGAAATCTTTCCAAACTCCAAAAAGATGTCTGAAGCTGAATCAATCCCTCCCACCTCGTCATTCATTGCAATTCAGAATCGAAATGATCAAGAGGGTGAATATGATCTTTGGTCTATGAAGATCGACAGTAAATTCCATCCACTGATCAGTATACTTGGATATAATCACCATGGTGACCAAGCAACAACTGATCCTATGCATCCTCTGCTGCACCAAAAGACTTTTCTTCTGCTAACGCAATAAGAAACAATGAGAAAGCTCTTAATATACTGTTTTCCTGGCAAAACCTGATAGACATCTTCTCAGTTTTCATTGATGCGTAATGCAAGAACTTTATGGTTAGCCATAAAAGCAAGATTTGGAGGAAACAAGCATCAAAGTAGATCGCAACAGAATCTTTTGAAACAACAATTCGAGGACATTTACTATCGGATCTAAGGAAGAGCTAGATTCGCATACGAAAGGTATCAGCATATACTTAGCATGCTGAATTATATGATGCTAAAGTGGCCCCCAAGAATAGGCAATTTGAAGTTTCCAAAAGCTTACCATCTGTGTGGCAGTAGTGCTACAATGATTCCGGGGACAACCGGGATTGATGAATTGGAGTTTGATGATCTCTACAACAACATTGAAGTGTAATGAGCATGGAATTGAAGGTGGTTTCAACTTCAATACACAAAACATTGCTTGTTCTGTCCCACAAAGTCAAGGGCATACTTTAAACAAAGTACTGCTTGTACCAATCATAAATATCTCAAAAGAATATACTCAGGCTAACCTCAAGCACAGGTGAAAAAACTGCTCCTAACATGATTCTCACTCAGATGAAATCATATGTTCTTATCCTTTTCTCAACAAGCATCTATTGCCTACAACCATGAAGATGAAGACCTGCGGCAAAATTGATAATGAGCTATGGAAGAAATTGACATTCGATGGAAGTGGCTATGATAACTGCAATGATAAGGAAGTTTATTGAGAACAACATAAGTAACCCATTAACCTCACGCCAAAGAAAGGTTCAATTTTGACGAAGTCAAAGAGTGAAATGTTTTGAATTGTCCGAAGTGGTCACTTTGCAAGGAAGAGCAGATTTGCTAACATATCAGAAAACAGAGCAAATGGTCGACAGGTAAAAGCAGATTGTGGCTATTGAAGATTCAACTCAAAACCTTGGTGGAAACAGACAACAATGATGATAATTGATTTGACCAAGGAATTTGAATGCTGAACCAGTGACTTTTGCTATGATAGCACTAACTGGACTTGAAGAAGATGATTGGAGCATGGAGATTGATTCAGAACCTATGCACTTTTGACAAATGGACTTGGTTGATTTTTGACTGGAGCAACCACAGTCTGATGAAACACCAGTGTCACTAGCATTGATGGCTACAAACTCAGAGGTACCTTACTGTTCCAAATGTAGTAAATCTTATAAAAAAGCTGCATTGAAAACATCAAACTTGAAAAAGACAATTTTTCAAAAGCAGGAAATGAAATTTTAGGATATCAAATGAGTCTAGAGTCATTAGAAGTCATACCTAAAACACATGAAAAGAATGATATTCATGGGGTGATAATGTAATGAACAGATGGAATATGACTTAAAAATGAGGGATTTGAAACTAGAAGAAAAACAAAAGGAATTAGATCAAGCCTTAAGAGAGAGAGATGATTTCAAGGTAAAACTTGAAAAATGGTCAAATGCTGCTGTACTTCAAAATGAAGTCCTAAGCAAACCAAAGATATTTTGTCTGATAAAACATGGATAGATTTAGAGTTGAAATACATAGTAGTGAGGAAAATAACAATTCAACTGGGGATGAAACTTTTGATTGAGCCTTTGTAAGGAAATTTCCCAAAATAGAAAAGGCATACAAAGCAGTACCTCCACCACAGGTACAATTATTCCCCTATGGCAAATGTTCCACTTTTACTGGATAGATGAACTATCCTTTATGGATAAGGTGTTAATCAAGAGAAAACAAAGACGAGTCAACCAGAAATGATAGAATTAAAGTCATAAGTGAAGATTGGGTTTTTAGTGATGAATGGAAGAAAACTGATTTTCTTTCAGAAATTTCAAAAGAAAACTGTTTTTAACTCAGAAAATAGTGAAACATCTTTTGAAAACAAGTCACCAAACAGTCAAAACAGTGTTGGTCAAGAATCTAGGACAAAGGGACTTGGGAACAAAGGGGGTAAATTATGTTTCGTATGTTACAGTCCTAATCACCTAATCAAGAACTGTAATCTACATGAAAGAACCTTCAAACAAACCCAAACTCATAAACCTAAGGGAACACAGGGTTCAAGGGACACAAGACCAGTCTGGAATAACATAAAAAGGGTGAACCATAGTAACTTCTCAGGAAACTCTAGGTACCCTCACCAAAGGAGGTCTTTTATCCCATCAGCAGTACTTACAAGGGAAGGGTTGAAAAGTACTGCAAGACCAAGTAAGACACAAACAGTACCTTCAAAAAGTACTGCTAATGTGTTTTATCAAGTACAGCTAACTCGGAGAGGACAACATGCAGGTGACTTTCACAAAGTACTGGTAGAACCTTATTATCCAAGGTTGAAATATAAGACCTAGAACCTCAGCTTAACAGCATTAACTTTGAAACACCAGCATTAACTCCAATTTCATTCCAAAAAGCATTTCCATCATTAATTTTGATTCTCACAAGCTTTCTTTCTGTTTTTAATCTCACAATATCTCTCATTTCTTTTTCTCACCAATTCACTCTATCTGTTTTTATATCACACAACTCTCTTTCTATTTTTCTGCTCACTATATCTCTCATTTCTTTTTCTCACCAATTCACTCTATCTGTTTTTATATCATACATCAAGAGCCCTAACAGATAGTTTAGTACAAAATTCTATCAATTCCTTTAGTTTCATGTTGTCCTCCCCACTTTTAAGTGTGTTAACTCTTGAGAGAGGTGGATCATAGGACTTGTTTAGATGTAGCCTTAAATCAAATTTAACCTTCTGCCCCCTTAATATGGTATCTTAGCACCTGGGACCACTACCTGAATCAATTTCCTGAGGAAAAGACTCATTAAGTGTTGCCATGAATTGGGTCCTATTTATGTTACCACTCTCTTGCTTTGCTTCTAAGCTAGAAGCAGTAGTGGCAACCCTTTCCATTTTGTCTTCCCACTCCTTAATGACAGTCTCATCTGTTACAAATGGAATATGTCTACTAGACTGAGATATCTTAGTGGCCCTTTTGGATTTTCTAGGTTTTTGAGTCTTTTTTGGTTAAGATAGTGATGGAACAGTGATTGGTTCAAGATTAAATAATGAGACAGTTGTGGATGTGTGATGGGGTTCAGTGGGATTTCCTGACCCTTCACCTACTTCTGCTTGTTGTTATGCAGCATTTCCATTTCATTACAAGCATCCTTTGTGTATAATCAGCTTCATAGTAACACAATTAACCTCCCCTGCATAATCCTTCCAGCAGTAGTAATCACTCAGCAGTTGTAACTGAGCACAAGCAGCATTAACCACTTAGATGTTTACTTTAACAGTACTAACATACACTAGAAGTACTAACTTTTGTACTAGCAGTAGTAAACTATTAGGTTTATTTTCTATCTGCATCTCTGAGCTTTGTCTTAACTTCTATAGCATGCAGTAACTTTATACGAACCGTACTAATTATACTAAACAGTAGTAACTAGCAGTAGTAAAGTAGTAACTTTTATACTACCAGTACTAACTACTTAGCATAATTTTTATTAGTATTACCAGAACTAAATTATGTTGGACAACTCTATTATAACCTGAAGCAGCAGTAACTCTAAGAATATCTTAAAGTCTTTAAATCCCAATAGATCTATTGCCTTGAAAGAGCTAGATAGGAATTATTTGTGATGATGATAGCTCAACTCTGATAGATAAAGATGAAGGAAATATGCCATGGCGTAAGAGACTTCAAGAAATTCTTTCAACAAGAATGAGGACGATTCGTATAGACCAACCATCATGAAGAAAGAAAATCATTTCTAACAATTAAAGACGACAAAAATGGCAAAAGGTGAAAGAAATGACTTTAAGTGTGGATATTCAAATCATCTCATCAAGTGAAAGAATGTACGGAAACTATCAAGATATCAAATAAAAAAGGCGTTTGTTGATGGATCTTGAGTTGATTGGACGAAGATGAAGAGGAGTGACACAAGGGCAAAAAGTTGTTCTTATGGCTAAAGCTTCAATGGATGGTACGTTATGGAAACCGAATACTTTAGTGATGACCAATCATCATTAGACGAAAATGACTTAGATAGTGAATATAGTAGACTATGCAAAATAGGACTAAAAGTCATGGCTAAAAATAAAACACTTAAAACAAGTTAAAATATAATTAGAGAAAGAAGCATAAATTAAAGATTAATTATCTAGGTTAGAATAAGTAAGAAGAGTAAAAATGAAGATGCACAAATTATGTTAAGACCTTTAAGTTGTAATGAGAAGCTTAGAAAAGAAATATCTAGGCTAAATCAATTTAATGATAGTAGTCACTCACTTAAGAAAATAATAAGTTCTCAAAAACCTTCCGGAAGATAATCCGGTTTAGGATTTAATTTTACCAAAGGGTTCACCATAGCGAAACCAAAACAAGTAAATTTTGTAAGAGCTCTTGAAGTTGAGTTGAAAGAAAATTGATTAGATTCAAACCCAACTCAAAAACCAAAATTTTATACTTTTAAACTTATAACTAAATAATTCCCTATTGGAGTTGATGATGAGTATAAACGTTTTTACAAACCTTCTTAAAACCCTGGAGTAGATTTACTAAACCCACTTATGAGGTCTATAAACACTCCTCGAAGAAGAAAGGAAAACTCTCAACTCGTTCACAGACACATCAACCTAGGTATGGGACCAAGGTAGACCAATTTACTCTAACACTAATCTACACAATGTTGGAATCATCCACACCAACCAAGCTTTACTCAATGTGGAAGATGTTCACCGTGCATGTGTCCGAATCAAATGCAAAACATGTTCGGAAACAATAACTTTGGACCCATGAAACGATGGGGACTAAATGGCTAAATCATCATATCTTCCGAGGTTAATCATCTACAAGCATCTTTTGGATTTCGTCAAACAAATTGAAGAACTCATATAGGATTTCTATAAATCCTCATCCTTAAAACTTGCAACCTTGAAAATTTTAAGGTAACTTTTCTTGAAGGCTAAGGTACGTCTCACTCTCTAATTACGTAAATTATAGATTAGTATATGATATACTTAGTATTAGTGATAGTTAGGAAATATGGTAGTCACTAGAAATGCCATTTGTTGGCTTTCTTGTTTTTAAAAGAATTTGTTCATTAGGAACCAATCTTTCACATAGATTATCCATGAACCACTATAAAATAAAAATCTTCTATGGCCACGAACTCACGTAGACGAAGAAAAATAAGTTAGTGGATAATAATTAACATAGAAGTAGGATTAGTTTTGCATCGGAAAAGTCTTAAACCACTATGGGTGAAATAAACTCCCTTCCACCTCGACACTCGCCTCAACTATGTCTATTAAAATCGCCTTGTTGAAATCTTAACTCCATTCCAATCTCTCATCCTCCATAATATCTACTCTTTCCCATTTCAAAACGTATCAATTAATTTTTTCGTTCGAAGAAATTAATTCATCATGTTCGCAAGAAGTCTAGTCACCAAATCATCTTATGTATTGACATCCTGATTATCTCGTCCGAGATAGTCAAAGAAAGTTTTTAATTAAACGAAGAGTTAATTAAAAGTTGTCAATATTCATTCTCACAAAACTAGCTAAAAATCAAAGAATTTTTTTTTCTTCAAGTGGCGGCCCCCTTAAAATTAAAGGGATCGGCCATGTAAAAAGGGTGGCCCCTTTAATTAATTAAGGAGACCGCCTATCTGCGAAACCAAACACCCCCTTACAGTCAAATTTTATACCAAACATCACTTTTCTCTCTTCCCTCTTCTCCTACCTGCTGAGTGACGAAAACCACAACCCAAAACCTTCAAAATTCTATCTTCAAACTCAAAATCCATCCAATTTCGCAAGGGGCAATCACCTACAACTCGATTAACAACATCTATTGTAAGATTTCCTACACTTTTCCTTTTCAATTTCATCCAGTTTTGCTCTCAATCAAAATTGGGTATTTTTCACAACTTTTATATTTTTTTGATTAAGTCTATGAAATCCAAAACTATGATGATTCCCGTAGTCATAGGTATTCAAAATTTCAATAGGATTGAGTCACAATTTTTTTTGGTTCGAAAAATTCGTCAAAAATATTTACATTATTTTTCAATTTTTTTTAAAAAGAAATTTCAAAACAAAAGTTAATACATTGTCTATCGAAACATACGTATCTAAACGTTTATTTTTCGACTCAATGAATAAAGTTTTATAAAATTGAAGGGGTGTTTGGTTCGTTTCTTAGGATCAATTTTTAGAGTCGAAATGACCATCACTATAGTTTTGTCACTTGTATAATCACATAACTAGCTTGTGTAAGTCATCAAGATATATAATTCATATATATATATATATATATATATATATATATATATATATATATATATATATATATATATATATATATATTGATACATATTATAAAAAGTGTAAAATAAAAGGGCGCTTGGTTTAACGGTCTAAAACATAGTGTTGAGTCAAAACAAACACCATTTAACTCTCACCAAGTCAAAAAAATGATGAACTAATATTTGTCAACTAAATATACAACTTAACGTATATCTTTCGACAATCTTGGTCAAGTATTGTATTGATAAGGGAGTGTTTGGGTCATTTCCTAGATGTTGAAATATATAACTAATATATATTCTTCGACACTCTAGATTAAGTGAAAAATAAATTAAGGAACATATGGATTACTTCTTAGGTTTTTATTTTTTTTAGTCGAAGTAATTTTGGTCCCACATATAGTATTTTTCTTACATACTCTTTTTATTTTTGCATTTTTTTTACATTGTTGTTGACTTGTTTAGGTGACAAAAATGCCGAAAGCTACTACCACCGATGTATCTCTCACTAAATCCTACATCCCAAAAGTATCCAAAATTCCCGGCATCTCCCCTACTATTGCCCAATTCTACAAACCTATTGAAAACCGCAACATTCACGAAGGTCGTGTTGTTGATCAAGCCTACTACAAATCCAACAATATCGAGCGTCTCTTTACTAACATTCGCTTCAATTGTCTCTTTCAAATCAACGAACCGATTGTTCCGAGATTTATTCTAGACTTCTATAGTCAAGTCACGGTACAAACCGATGACTATGGCTATCTTGTCATCTCTTTTATGATTCAACACGAATTCATAACTCTTACTCTCGCTCAATTCGGTTAAATCCTCAAAATTCCATACAATGGTCAAGCCGTTTTTACAAACGAGTGGGACCTTGCATCTCTTGAATATTCTCAAGAAACCGAGGGACCATATTGCACCGATCTTCCTACTCCCGACGACATTCGTCGACTTCTTGAATTGGAACGTGTCGTGGTAGACCGCACCATTAAAAGTCAAACGGTCGCTCTTAATCCAAATCAAATTCTCACCAAAGAACTAAGCCCCGACATGAAGCAATGGGAAGAACTCATTCGAGAGAATGTATTCGGACTAGGAGGACATCGGGACCGTCTCCCCGCTTGTCTTGCTCACATGTTGTATTATGTTGTTGCCGAAGAACAATACAATCTTGCTTATTTCTTTGTCAAAAGAATCGAATGTGCCAAAGCTACTCCAACCGCAAATCTTCCTTATGGCATGTTCTTGACACGTCTCTTTCGACATGTTATAGAAATTTACCCTTATCTTGACAATGGCATTTACGATGTTGTTGAACGAGTCATGCGTCTACTTGCTCTAAGATAAACCCGTCGACCCCGAAGTGATCATGGAAAGGCCCATCACTCTGTCTCTTCAACCTCAGCCCATCATAACCTTGGATCTTCGTCTCACCAAGGAGATAATGATGAGGATGACGGTTCGTCTTGTGCTAGTACCCCATCTCTTACCACCTATCTTAAATCTCTTCATCCACTCAACTACCAAAACTAACATATGCCTTCCTATTCCGAGCAAACCGATGAAACTCTCTTTGCATGACAAACCATCTTGCTTAACCAAACGCAACAAATGCATGAGGAGATGCGCGGAGGGTTCAAGTCATTTGGAAAGGCATTAAAAGGAGTGTTTAGCAAGAAGAAGAAGTGAAGACATATGAGAGAAATTAGCTAGATAGTTAAATGTGGTTTAAGACAATTTTAACTTGATTATGTGTATGTTCTAAACAACTTGTGTGGTAATTATGCGATTTATTCGGAAAGACTTGGTCATTAGTTATCTTTAGATGCTTATTTGCTATGATGATTTAAACCTTTGGATGTTTTATTTAATCAACTACTTATGCTACATTGGTTTCATGATTTGATGTGTTTATTACATGTTATATGATTAAATGTGCTCATAAAACTCAATAGGGCTTGCTGCAAATAAACTACCAAAATAGAAATACTCTCACAAAAAATTCTAAGAAAAATCATTTTTCTGTGAAAAATGGAAACCAGCAGAGGGTGGCCCCCTTAATTCATAATGGGCGGCCCCCTTATCTTTAAGGGGACCAGCCCCTAATTCAGGGGACCGCCCTAGCAGATCACGGGTAAAACAGTATTTCTCTTGCTTTTTGACCCTCTTTTATCTAGTCTCGACTATCTTTGCCCAGAATGCTCGAACATCATTTGGAATAACTTAAACTAGTTCAAACTCATTCCATTTTCAAACCATTTCTTTCCCATAAATCACCTCCAAATGATCATCTCCAATACACCATTTTCTTCATCATTCATCAACCATTATCAACATCTATGGCATCCACTAAAGCTTCCGTTTCCAAAGCCTCCAAGAGACCAAAAATCAACATCACTTTCACTTAATGGTTACTTGAACCCACCAACATCTCCTCCTCCAAGAGTTTCTCCACCACCTCTAACTCAAGAAAATGCATTAATGGACATCACTCTCACCCTTTCACCAATTACCCCACTTGATGTCCAATTTGATACTCCATCACCTTCACCACCTATCTTTGGTCATCTCATTCCTTGGAACCTTCTTGAGGCACATGGAGATTCATGTTTGTGGTGTATACACAATCGTACTCTCATATTTGGATTGAGAGATGAACTCCAATATATGTTTTCAAATATTGAACATATGGTCTCACAACAACCATCATCCCACCACCTCCATCATCTTCCCCAAACTAAACATACTCTATGTTTAGTTTCTAAAATAATTGTCCATCCACCATTTTGCAAGCAAGTCCTATAGAGCTTTACTAGTTATAGGATTTCTTTGTAGTTTAAAATTTTCATGTATGTTATCATGTTATTTATTTTCCTTATGTATGCATGAGTGTGGTTCACACACTATTTTACTTTTAATGGATGATTATTGTTGGTTGCATTATTATTATGCCGTATTTTTCCTTCTTGCTACATGTTAGAAATATTTGTATTGTTCTAACTCGTTTTTGTAGCCAAGAAACCATAGCTCAATTCCTTGATGCCCTCGAACGAGGGGGAGCACACATTAAGGGGGAGCATTTATTCCGTCGATTTTACTAGCAATTCTCGACGATGCCTTGTTGATTCTATAAAAAGGGGGAGAAATGACATAAAACTCACTAAATACTTGTTTAAAAATAATTTTACATTTAATGAGTTTAAATTTTATAATCATCTAAAAAGAGGAGATTGTTGATAGAAATAATGCCTAAAAACATTATTAATATTTTTCACATCTTTACGTTTTAATAATCACAAAATATAAAAACTTTCAATGTAAAATTAAACGTAAACAAGTAATTAGTAGTAAATTTCCATTTCGGAAATTATATCACTTAAAGGTATGAGTAAATAAATGCTTAAAACATTTTATGATCAAAGAAAATTTTTATTCAACCTCACACTTTTATAAAATGTTGTAAACATTTTTATAAAAACTACAAAACATTTTCTACAATTAAAAGAAATGTTTTATTCAAAATAAACATTTTAAAATTCAAATTTTCAGACTTAAAACGGCTAAAAAGTTTCAGAAAATTCTCCCTACACAAAAGGACAAACTAGGGAGCGCCAAGTCTAGGGCGGGCCCCTTAAATACACGGGCGACCCCTTTATCTTTAAGGGGACCACCTACCTATTTAAAGGGACCGCCCATAGGTAGACGCTCCTCCAGAATGTCTTATAAATACTGGACTATCGCCTACTATTTTCTCACCTTTTGCACTTATTCTTTTTTATCAAAACAGCCCACACATCTCATTAAAATTCTTTGGTCATTTAATCATAAAGCTTTGTTTCCAAGTGATCCAATCTCAATTCCTCAAGTGCAAAAGAAGAATACTTCCATCATCAAGTGAAGAAGTGTTACACCTTAAGTGTGTAATGCAATCTTGTTGCATCCATATCATAACTTGTAAATTATTTGTAAATCTTGTAAAGTTGTGTAGTAGATAGATCTTGGTGATTGTTGTAAGTATAGTCGAATCTTAGTGATTCATCCAAGTTATAATAGTTAGGTGTGAAAGTAGAAGTGAAGTAGTGAAGTAGTATGGTGAAGAATACTAAGGCATGAGGAATGTTGGGACATACAAGACAAAAAGTCAAAGTACTGCTAAGTAGAAAGTCAAAGTACTGCCAGTTAAAGATCAAAGTACTGCCGTGGATAAAGGAATCTTAAAGGATTATCATTTAAACGGTTATGTTAGTAATTATCTTGTAACAGTTATTTTAATGATTAGTATTGATTAGTGTTTATGTCATACAAGGACTGTACACCTACTAGAGTTATCCTTATGTTTATAAAAGGATCTCTAGGAAGGTATTAGAAAATATATGAACACGAACAAAAAAGCAACAATAGCAAAAAGCATCGGTTAGTGATATTAGAGATTAGTATTGTATTAGGGATCTGCAATTTAGGCAGATTCAAAAGGTTTATAATACAAATCGTTTGATTAATCTTTGTGTGTTCTTCTTAGTACTGCCAACTAGATTCCGCATAGTTGACAGTATATCAGTGTTTCATTAAGGAATATCGATCCTACAAGTGGTATCAGAGCTTGTGTAGAGACTCTGATCTAGAAGAACTTTTAATCATTCGAAATCTTTCAAAACTCCTAAAAGATGTCTGAAGCTGAACCTATCCCTCCCACCTCGTCCGTCACTGCACTAAGAATCCCTATGATCAAGAAGGGTGAATATGACCTATGGTCCATGAAGATGCGACAGTATATTGCTATCACTGATCATATTCTATGGGATATAATCACAAATGGAGACCAAGCCACAACTGACCCTGCATCCTCGTCAGCACCAAAAACTTCGCTTGCTGCTAACGCAAGAAGAAACAATGAGAAAGCTCTTAACATATTGCTTTTTGCAATACCTGATAGACATCTTCTCAGTTTTCATGATGCTGCAGATGCAAGAACTTTATGGTCTGCCATAAAAGCAAGATTTGGAGGTAATGAAGCATCAAAGAAGATGCAAAAGAATCTTTTGAAACAACAATTCGAGACGTTTACTATCGGATCTAGAGAAGAGCTAGATTCAGCATACGAAAGGTTTCAGAACATTCTTAGTATGCTTGAATTATATGATGCTAAAGTGTCAACTGTTTTTGAACAAGCAATTAGAGGGAGTAGCCAGACCTCAGGATTTTATACCTTCAGTTACTCTACCCTCTAAGATCTTCACTTTTATGAGAAAACATAGTCCTAAGTTCTCATGTAGGATTACATTCTTGACTCCCCCTATGTTAGAGGTCGTCACAGCATTGGCAGCAGAGGAGGAACATAGCACTAGTCCTCATTCTAAGGCTGCAAGTTCTGCAAGGGATGCTCACGGTACCCCTACTCAAAGTGCTGCTCAAGCTAGTCTTTCCCATGGTACTGCTGACGTTCAAGGTACTGATAACTCACAAGGGACTGCTTCTCTACAAGGTACTGCTGCTATTCCTAAATCTCCCAATGATTATACTCCCACAGATGCGTCTCAAACATCTGGAGGAGATGAGGGACTTTTGGATTTATATGCTTTGAACAGGGAAGTTAAGAGACTCAAGAGGCAAACCCTTTCTCAAGCTAAACAGATTATCAAGCTCAAGACCAAACTCAAGAAACTGTCCAAATTCGTACAGCCGGTGGTCAAGCATCATGCTCTTTGGGTGGACAGTCAAAAGCATAAGAAAAGAAGAAAGAAGCAAAAGAAGCAAAAGAAGAAAGTGTCTTCAGTCAAATTGGGGAGGAATAAGGAAGAAGGTACTTTGTCTGAAGAGCACTATGTTCAAGATGATTATACAGCAGATCCTTTCTTTGAAGATATTGTTGATAAAGATGCTGCTGTTACTCCTGATTTGGAAAGAAAAAGTGATGGAACTGAAGAAATCAATATTGAGGAGAAAAAGGCTTCTGATGTAAAGAGTGGAGATACTGAAGAACTGGATTTGGAGGCAGTTCAAAGTACTGCTAGACAGAGTACTATTACTCCAAGGACCCTAAATTTTGATGATGAAGCAGGTCCTTCAAGCCCAATCCGTCCAACTCAAAATATAGAGCCTGAAGAACAGTTCAAAGTTGATGAAGTTCTTGCTGATATCTCTAGACCAAGAGGTTTAAGCATTCCTGGTCCCATACAATCTCAACCTCAACCTCAACAACCAACTCAAAGAGTTATAATACAAAACGTTTGATTAAGCATTGTGTGTTCTTCTTAAGTACTGCCAACTAGATTCCGCATAGTTGACAGTATATCAGTGTTTCATCACGAGTAAGTTTGAAATTACTTAGTAAGAGAATCTAATTAAATCCTTTAATATATGTCAAATGTAGATAATGGAACTAGAATGGTTAAGGTATGTCTATAGCGTTGTTTATTTCCTACACGCAGGTACTAACAACCTGTTTTGTCTAAATAAAGTGAA
>BQNB010052174.1:2941-35036 GCA_026074375.1 Tanacetum coccineum
AAACGAGTAACGACTTCATGTAAATTTCTAAAATTTTAAATATCAATTAAAAACGTAAAAACGCGTCTATTGACAAAAGACTACAATGATTGGATTCACGTATCACTTCCAGCAATGATTCTCAGTAAATAACGAAAAAATTTCCCGGTTACCCGTAAAAATTAAACGAAACATTAAAAATTCAAATTATCAAACGGAACCGGCTAAAATATTGATCAGAAATTTACGGGTTGTCATAGTTGATGCTTGTCCAAATGCATGTGAGATGTGGAAATCCATTGAAAGGTTGAAACAAGGTGAATCAATCAATGTTCAAGATCTTGAAACCAATTTGTATTGGGAGTTTGGAAAATTCACATCACGGGATGGTGAATCACTTGAATCGTATTACTCAAGGTTCTACAAAATGATGAATGAGCTTGTCCGAAATAAGTGTAATGTTACCAATCATCAAGTAAATGTTCAATTCTTACTTCAATTACAACCAGAATGACAAAGGTTTGTGACACTTGTTAAGTAGAGTCAAGAGTTGAAGACTATCTCCTACCACAACCTTTATGCCATCCTGAAGCAACACCAGCATGAAGTCGATGAGATAAGAGCTAAAAGACTAGCACGTACAGCTAATCCACTTGCACTTGTTGCTTAACAACAACCCGTTTACCATCCTCAAAACCATCCTACTCACTACACTCAAAATTCATCAACCAGATCACAACAAGCTGCTACCATAAACAGAGGTAAAGTAATTGTTAACTTTCTTTAACCCACTTATGATCAAGAACCTTCTATGGTTGCTGAAGATGATGCAATTTCAAAGGAAACAGAGATTGATAAACTCGTGGCTTTAATTTCTCTATCATTCAAGAAAATCTATAAACCTACCAACAACCTCAGAAATTCATCAAACACTAGTGGAGCAAATCAAGATAATACTCCAAGAATCAAAAGAGGAACTGTGTATGATAATTAGAGGACAGTTAATGTTGTTAGGGCTAGGGAGACTGTAGGCACACAGATGGTGCAACAATCTAGGATTCAGTGTTGTAATTGCAAAGAATATGGGCATGTAGTAAGGGAATATGAAAAACTGAAAAGGGCAAAGGATGCAACTTATCACAAGGAGAAGATGCTATTGTGTAAGTAAGAGTAAGCTGGAATCCAGTTAAGTGCTGAACAAGTTGATTAGAGGGATGACACTGATGATGAACCTGCTAATCAGGAATTGGAAGCACATTATCTGTACATGGCACAAATTCAAAAGGTTACTCCAGATGCTGCTGATAGTTTTGGACCCATATTTGATGCTGAGCCATTGTAGAAGGTATAACATGATGATGATAACTATAATGTGTTTGCCAATGAAAGAGAACATCCTGAACAACCTAAATTTGTTAATGACATATATCCAAATGAACATAATATAATTATTGATCCATTGGATATGAGTCATGATAGAGAACAGGATGACCAGGATGATAATGACGATCTTGCTAAAGAACGTGAATTGCTTGCTTCTTTAATTAAGAAATTAAAATGTGAAATTAATGACAGTAAAAACCGTAACAAACTTTTGGAATCATCAAACAAAATTTTATTTGATAAATTAACAAGTCAAATTGAGGATTTCAAAAACACAAATAAAAGTTTAGAATCATCAAACACACGTTTTAAAAAAGCAAACAATGAGCTGTCAAAGACTAATCAATTGATGTTCAAAGATCTCAAAAAGTTCCAAGCTGAACTTGAAAAGCATCATGATGTGAATTATATGTCGACGGTGGAGCTTGAATGTGCAAAAGCAAAAACGGGATTAATGTCATACAAAACAGAATCTCAAAAATCAATTAATAAATATTCTTATCAAATAAATGATTTGAATCAAAAGATTTATGATATGAAAAAGGAACTTGTTGCACATCAAGATACCATCTCCATCATGTCACGACAAAAAGAGGATAAAAAGAAGTTTTACAAAACTCGTGAAGAAAAAGAACTTGAAAAAGTTATTGCTTTGGAAAATAGAATCAAAGTTTTGGATGAAATTGTTAACAAAACCAGTCAATCAGTTCAAACAATGAATATGCTTAATCGTAATTGTAAAACGAGTTTTGTTAAACTTGAGTTCCTCAAGAAAGGTCAAAGAGCGAATCCTCGTTTTTATGATATAGGTTGCTATAATGATAATCTTGCTTTAATGTTAGCTCCTAAATCTAACGAAATGATTCGTCTTGCCCAAGATAGTCGATCAAAATTGAGTGATTTAATCAAACCTTTTGATTATAAAAAATTAGATAGTATTTATGATTTGTTCGTTCGACAACATGAAAAATTGGCTGAATAGAGATATTTTTTAGACATGTCAAAAATGAGTCATACACCTGTTAAGAATACATACTCAAAAGAGAATTTTAATAAACAAACAACCTTGTTAGAAAATCGGATGGACGAATCCACTTCGTGGGATAAAAAATATAAAAGTTCTCAAATCTTTCAAACACTTAAACAAAATATGACCATGATTTTTAATGGTGTGAAATGCTGTAAAGAAATCATACATAACAAAACTTGGCATCCAGTTATCAGTAGTACCATTGAAACCAATTTTGATCCTTTAATTCATAAAATTATGACAAATACAGAAAGATTTTTTCAATCTCTAAAAGAGGAAATGGTTGTTGATTTGAAATATTTTAATTCTCTTGAAAACGAAATAGAGTCTCTTCAATCTCAACTAGTAACTCAAAGAACACAGATTTTGAATGAAATCGATCGAATTTCCAAGGAATATTATTATGCTGATCACATGAATGCTATACTTGGTGTGTATACAACCCTTGATGAATTAACTGATTTACAATGTGATTATGTGGACCAAGTTGTCAAATGTGAACGTCTTGAAAAGAGCTTTCAAAAAGTAATACAATGTCAAAGAGTTTTGAAGCACTTCAAATACATGCTATTGATCTTGAACTTGCTTTACAGCAATGTCAAGAACTGATAAACAATGACAAAGCTTTCAAAGAAAATCAGTCAAAAGTATTTCTAAAAGAACATGAACAATACTTAGAAATAGAAGATCTGAAAGGCCAACTTTAGGACAAAAATATTGCATTATGTCAATTGAAGAAACTTTATGAAAAGTTGAAAGGAAAATATGTGGAAACTAAGTTTGAAAAACCATCGGTTATTCGACAACCGAATGCTTTTAAAAGTTAAAGACAATCAATTTTAGGTAAACCGACTACTTTTTCAAATTCTCTTGCAAAGAAAGATTTCTCAAAGTCAAAATCGGTTACTAAAAATGATATGTTAAAGAATTTTTCAGAATCAATCACTGCACAGATTTTGCCTCAGGATGTGAAGTTAATTTTAAAGAACATAAATATGATTGCACCCGGAATGTATAAAGTGCACACAAAGCCTAATGAAACTAGAACACTAAAGCTGCCTCAAGACATTAGGAAAACTAACAAACGCGTATCTTTCTCTACAAAAGTAATTCCCACTACTAGTGTTAGCAGACCACAGCTTAAGAGCAATCAATTAGAAGATAGAGTCATGCCGAACAATAGTCAAAGGAAGAAGCAAGAAGTAGAAGACCACCGTAGGAATTTTAAGTTTTCTAACAATAAAACATCTGTAACTGCATGTAATGATAGTTTGAATGCTAAGACTCCGAATGTAAACTTTGTTTATGTTACTTATGGCAAATGTGTGCTGAATGACAATCATGATATGTGTGTTCTTCATTATATTAATGGCGTGAATTCTAAGACTAAACAGCCAATAGTTGTGCATATTAGTACTAAAGAACCCAAACAAACTATGAACCAATCTGTTGCAACACCAGTACGAGAACAGTTGCTTCAGAATCTACTAATCAGAAACCTAGAAGAAAAATTAGGAAGTAATATGAGCAAATTAGTAAGACATGTAAATGGTGGTACTCTAAGATCACACCACTAGGATATAAATGGAAACCTAAGCCTAGTATAGTGAATGTTAAACCAGATGTTAGTATGCCTCTAGGAATTAAATCTAGAACTACTAATATTTTAGAATCCATAACAATTAGGGGATCCACTTTGTCAAATACTCCATTGTCTTCTAATTCAAGCAGCTCATAGGGATACTTCTATTCATCATCGACTCTGGGTGCTCAAATCACATGACGAGAAATCTCAAGCTTCTAAGTAATTTTGTAGAGAAATTTCTGGGAACGGTGAAGTTTGGAAATGATCAAATTGCATCGATTCTTGGTTATGGAGATCTGGTTCAAGGAAATATCACTATCAAGAGGGTTTATTACGTCGAAGGGCTGGATCACAATTTATTCTCTGTTGGTCAATTCTGTGATGCGGATTTGGAAGTTGCTTTTTGAAAGTCTACATGCTACATCTATGATTTAAAGGGAAATGATCTAATCATAAGTTCTCAAGGAACATATCTTTATTCCATCACTTTTCAAGACACATCTACTCCTAATCTAATTTTCTTAATGGCTAAAGCTACATCGTCACAAGCATGGTTATGGCATCGTCGTCTATCTGATCTAAACTTCGATACCATCAACTTGCTTTCGAAGTATGATATTGTGATAGGCCTTCCCAAATTGAAATTCGTCAAAGATCATCTTTGTTCCTCTTGTGTGTTGGGGAAAGCAAAACGTAAGTCCTTCAAGACTAAAACTACCCCAATCTCAAAGAGACGGTTACTGTCACACCCCCAAACGGGGCCCAAACGGAATGAGTGTTCGAGGGCATGACGTCATAATATCACTCAATATCAAGGGAACGACCATTAATGGACGTTTTGAAAATCATAACTCGTTGTATTTATAAAAAAAATGGATAAGCCTTACAAGATTTGAAAAGAAATTTAAAGCGTTGCGAAAGCATAATTTATTTTTTAAAAGACAACGAGTATGAATGATAATAAAGTCTTGAAAAATGATATCATATTGCACGTAGACTCCACATAGCACATCAGAGAAGTCCAAAGCTAAGCACCTCAAAAACATGCTTAAAACGTCAACATAAAGTTGGTGACTTCATAGGTTTAAGTAAAGCATTTGCGAGAATCAAAAGCGTTTAGTGAATACTGCTTCACTCACAGCATTATGAAAAGTATTTAGCAAATTTGAAACGTTTAACAAAAACAGTGTGGACCACAAGTTATAAAACGCATGTGACAATTATAATAGATTCGACTTCACATAAAAGGTATTTACTGTTGTGCTAAGCTCATGACACCGAGGCTTAATTCAAAGAAGCATATTATATGCCAATCAAGAAATTAACTGCCCTAGAGGTATCTGACCAAGATCACCTAGTGAAATTAGACATGGTATATATCCGTTTGTTCATGTCTCCAGAATCTAGTAAGCGCTACTTACCCGGATAGGGATAATTAGTCCTAATAGATCTATTTACAACATTCGTGCTCACTTAACCAGTACGGCCGGTTAAAAAATTAACGGTTCATGATAGTTTAGGCGTTAGTGGTCTATTCATAACTTAGGCAACACGTAATCAGGAAAAGGTAACGTAAAGTAACTGTGTCCATAGTAAAAGTACCAACATGTTTTCAAAGGAAAGGCTTTAAGTAATTGCATCCATAAGTAAGACAAGGTGTGATATCAATCATGTAACCGAGTTTGCAAACGAACATTTATAAAAGTTTGAAATCATTAGACAAGTTTGTAAACGAGCATGTTCTCACCCCAAAAGTTATAAGGTAAATAAAAAACAAGTAAAACGTGGGGCTATGAACTCACCTTAAGAAAACGATGAGATAGTAAATCAACGAGGAGAACAAAGTAACCGAACGACTCTAACCACGACCTAATTATAAGACGTGCTTTAGAACGAGAATTTAACGAAATGTTGCATAAAACGTTAATAAAAGAATTAGACATCCATATGTGTTTGTGCTTTAGTTTATTTAACAAAAACGTGTCTTTATGAACTCATTAGGTTTATATCAACGTTACGCCATTCTTACGAAAAGTTGCCATTTTCAGAAAGTTACTATTTTAGGAAACTTTCTATTTTCGGAAAGTTCTAAGTTTCGGGATGTTAATACCGTCCTCTATATTTGTCAAGTCTATAATTCCATTAATGTATTAACGAAACCTAAACGCCTACTTTTCATTTCTATTTAGCTAATTCGTACTAACTTTCTATTTTTAGTAACGTTCAACGGTATCGCTTTATCATTCTTAGAAAACTCTTAACCCTTCGTAATAAGATCAAATCACTACGTTAATATTTTCTAAAGCTTTCGAAACCTAAACGGACCTAACTCGCTTGAAAACGTTTTAATATATAAAATCATATGTCCGAAAATAACTTGGCAAAAACTAGTTCTATCTCACTCATAAAGCATTTTTAACACAACCTTCGCGACTTTGGAAGGGAAACGTAATTTTAGGCCATGTTTATGTTTTACACTTTTTCCGAAACAGACTCGAAAGGGGTCAAAATGGTCATTTTTGTCTCTGGTCTCATCGTAGTAAAAATCGTTTTGCCAAAAAATGTTTCAAGTTTCATTTAAGCGTAACTCGGTTGTTTTAAGTCCGTTTTAGCGTTTTTTATACCAAAACGACTGGGGAATCATTAAATATCATAATCTTAGACTTCTAACCCTTTAAAACATTTTTAATCACCCATTAACCCCAAAATAAAATTCGAACAACAACCACATTTAACCTAAATCGCCTCAAAAATCCATCCAAACTTCACAATAGTGCATAATCTAACCTAATCTCCATTCACTACTCATTCACCATCATAACCATACTAATACTCATCCTAATAACATCCTTATCATTGTTGCAACACACATGTTTACTCATCCTTGCAATCAAAGCAATATGTAAATCAAAAAACCATAAAAATATAACTAGTTCATGTGTCATCTTGTTTATTTTTAAAAGACTTGCACAAAACACAATAGAATAAATAGATCTTGATCAAGAATCAAAGAAATCAAAGAAATAAAGAGTGGGTTCAAGAAATAAGCTTACAAATGATGAAGAAATAAGATTGAACACTATATCTACAACATACACCAAGATCTTGCAAAACCCCCAAAATAAAGTGAAACCCTAATTTTTAAAACCTTGATTAACCTTGAAAATGGATGGATTGAACCTTGGAAACACCTTCAAATACCATTGAAATCAACCTTAGTACACTTGAATTAGAAGAAAATGGAAGATGACCACCACTTGGTGGTGGTGGTTTTTGGCCGTGAGGTAGGAACAAGGGAGAGGAAGGAAGTGTGTGTTTTTGGTGACTTGGGAAATAAGATTAATGCCCTAAAATGTGTATAAGATGGTATATATAGTGTAAAGTCTAGGGTTTAAGGTTAAATGTTTGACTATGCAAGTGATTAGCACACTTGTATGTATGTGCTAGTTGGTTCGGCTACACAAGAGAAAAGAAAGAAAATGTTAACCAAGGTTGAGCCATTTGCACAAGTATCGTATGTATTTAAAAGTTTACTAGCCATCATGAGTCAAAATGGGTTAATGGTGGTGTAAGATGGTCACATGTTTATATTTGTGCATGAGAAAGACCTCATGAAAAGTCACTATCCATACTTAATAAGAAAAAATGCCATTTCTTTTATTTTGAAGCTAGAACCAATATTATGGAGAGGAGAGGAGGACATATTTTGAAATTTTTGGTACTAGGAATGATAATAGTTGATATCTAGGATTTACATGTAAAAGTGGTAAATTTTTGGGGTTCCGTTTGGACAAAAACACAAAATAAGTAAATTATGCGCGGAAACGTAAAAATAAATATCGGGTGTGCACGTAAACTACGTAACACTTTAAAATGATAAAATAATGCATATAACACTTAGGTTAATCAAAGTCTAAAGCCGGAACGTGTCCGATGATGATTTTTAGTTATACGCGGGACAACTTCCTAGAAAATTGCCAGATTCAAACGCAACGTATAAAAGTAAAAAATAATGATCAGAAAAGTTTAAAATAATGACCTGAAATTTATGGGGTATGACATCCTCTCCCCGTTAAAAGAGCTTCGTCCAGAAGCTCAAGTTGTGGCATTCGACGATGGTGCAAAATTAGCAATTAGATGCGGATATTTCTTCTAAAATTGATCTTTACGTTTCCAAGTGAGTTCGGGACCTCTTCTTAAATTCCATCATACCTTGACGTAATGAATGTGACTTTTCTTCAAATGCTTGACCTCACGGTTCATATTTCCAATGGGTTCTTTGACAAAATGAAGCTTGTCATCTATTTGGATTTCATCTAACGGAATACCAAGTGTTTCGTCAGGCAAACACTTCTTCAGGTTCGAGACGTGAAAAGTACTATGGACTCGGCTTAGCTGGTCTGGGAGTTCAAGTCGATAGGCAATGGTTCCAACTTTGGCAATGATCTTGAAAGGTCCAATATGATGTGGTGATGTGTCGTTGTGTGTAGGTATTTATGTATCAAGTTTTACTATTTATTTTATGCCGACTATACCTAAAAACAACACTTTCATGGGCAGTGTACCTAGTCGGATGGAGTTTCATGGTAGGTAGGGTGTCGATCACAGAGAGTGGAAGTTAACTCTTAATTCTACTAGTATTTTATCTATCTAGTTTTGATTCTAATCTAACCTAATTATTCTAATTTAACCTACGTGTGAGTAAATAATTAAACTAATTAGTTTGACCCGTTTCCGAAATCACCACTTAATTAAATAAGAAGTTCTTGCATAGGCGTAAACGTACGTTTTAAGGTCACCACTTATGTTTAAACGATGTTTGTAAAGTTTTTACAACAATTGTTATGTTATCTTCTAGCTGACAATTATAAAATATAAAATAATATTTTATAAATTTATATTTCGTCTCCTCGACGAGTCGTGTCCTAAATTAGTTTTTATCTCATTGTAAAAGTATAGTTTTCGTTCGTTTATCCGGTTATTGTATAATACAAATTATTATATCTTTAAAATATAACTTAGTCCCTTTTATCGGTTTCTAAAATAATAGAGGCTTTAGTAAAACATTACTAAATATAAAAAGTTATATAAATTTCGTCATGACCTTCCCGGTTATATAACGTTTCCCCATATTTATAAAACCTAATGTTTTCTTTTCCACTTTTCAACAAACCGCGCGTTGCAAAATATCTACGTGTTTTAAATATATTTATAACTAAACAAATTAATAAATAAACATATGTAAAATAACCATTAACCACATTTTTTTTGCTTTATAATTCATAAAGTTTCGTGTTATATTTATTAGTCAAGTGTATAAACCAAACGAACCCTCGTTGTTTCGCTAAACCAAGCCATCCTTTTGTTGTCTTCTCTAAACCTATACACACTCCTAATGGTTCCCTGTTCCCACAAACACCCGTTTGTGTTAACGTCAAACCAAGCACACCCGTTGATCATCTCTGCTAAACAAACACATCCTAATCGAATTTCTACATAACCAAACCACTCTGTTGCGTCTCACCAAAACCAACGCACCCTAAGTGTTTATAACAATCAAACCAAACATAACCCCATTTATGCAATTTTATCCAAACGCACCCTAATCTTGTAAACTCAAATCCAAATGCACCCTACGGCTGCTACTAAACCAAACGCACCCGCTACGTTGGTAAACCAAACGCACCCACTGCGTTGGTAGACAAAACGCACCCTAGTCGATGGAAACGCAACCCAAACGCACTCTTTTTTGCCGGTTTGCCCATGAACCAAACACCCCTTCGGACTCGTTAAACCCACCACCAACGTGTCCCCTTATGGCTGTTTTATCACCAAACGCACCCCTTTGGCTGTTTAACAGCCAAACGCACCCTCTCGGGGTGTAAACCACAAAACCAAACGCCTCTTGGTGGTGGCTGTTAAGCCAAACGCACCCCTATAGCGGCGGCAGCCCACCAAACACACCCCATGGTGGCGGCTGCCGCCCCTTTCGGCTGACAACATCAAACCAAACGCACCCTTGGTGCAATATTTAAATCAAACGCACCCTTTTTGGTGCTACTACCACAACCGACGCACCCTTGTTGCTGCCGAACCACCGAAACAAACACCCCTTTCGGGCTGAGCCGCGGCGGCTGTGCCGCGGTGAATATAAAAGATAGTGGTGTGATGGAGCGCGGTGGTGGTGTTGGCTGTCCGTGGCACGGCGAAGGAGAAGGGGGGCTCGCTGTTTCATCGAGAGGGGACAATGGCGCGTGCGGCAAATGAAAAACCCAAAGGGGACCCGGGATAGATCGGGCTATGAGGATTATTTTTGTTTCATCGGAAAGTCCGCCGGAAAACTTTTCCGACGGCGGCGTGGTGGTGGCCGGAATCTTTTCCGGCGGCGGCTGGGATGGCCGGATTTTTGACAGAGAAAAAGGGATGTATGTGTGTGTTTTTATATAAAAATGAAATGTAAAGTTATAAAAGTTTTATTTATATTAAAACTCTTAAAATTAAGTGACAAGTTTAAATAATATGGGGTGAAATTTTTGAAAGTATTTCACAGTGACAAAAAGGTAATTGTGAAAACATTTATAAAATACTTGGTTCGGGACCTCATTTGGGCGACTTAACGGATGTTTCAAAATACGAAACTTGCGCCATTGTTTTTCAAATCATTTTTCTGATAAAAATGAGTATTTACTTGATAATATTTCATAAATATTTTTATAACATTTATAAAAATATCTGTTATTTATTTTGTGAACCGGTTACAACTTGACCGAAAATAAAAATGAATTCTAACTTGAATATTCGCGTTATTAACAAACGCTTTTGGATAAAATGATAAATGATTTTATTTAATATTTTCATTAAATAAATAGTGATAAACAGAAATAAATTTAATTATTTTTGGTGTCGGTACGCGTCGTGTGCGCAGTTTCCAAAACTTTGCGAGGTTGTTTTAGCCCTCTTCTGCTTGTTTTCAAGTCTCGGGCAAAACTAAAAAGTTGTCCGAAATATCATTTTACATCAAGTTTTATTAGAGTTCGAGTTGTGAAAACTTGATTTAGTGGTTCTTTTTTTTGATAAATAAACTATGAATTAATATATATCTTTTTCGTTTTCGAATCAAATAAGTTAAAAATAACTTTGTACTCGAGGTGTGTAATAATAAATATGATTTATTATTAAAATATGTTCCGAAATTCTTTACCAGTTACGCGGTAATCGTTTTTATGTGACGATAAAACGTCAAAGTTAAAAAGTCATGTCATACCCAAAAAGTCAAAGGGTAAGATAGTCATATCAAATTTCAAAATTTCCGATGTTACAGTACTACCCCTTAAAGAAATCGCGTCCCGAGATTAATTTGTGTTAACCGTTTGCGAACCAAAAAGATTTAAAATCTAGTAAACCAGTTCTAAGCAAGACGCTGAAGACTTCGTTCAGAAAAATTATGTGTTTCGACACTTTTCATTATACCAAAAATTTTGGTTAGGCTTGACCAGGATATTTAATCCATTAAAATAGGCATCTCAAAAAATATCATTACAGATCTTATGACCGATATAACCGCGTTATAAGGAAAATCTCATTATAGTGGAAACCTCAAGAAAAAAGTGTAGTCGCGTGAGTATGTTTGTGTAAGTTTCCAATGTTCGAGGACGGAGTCTCGCTTCCGATGTCTGTAATCTTCGATGATTCACATCATCGTGGTCTATGGAGGTAAGTTCCCAACTTACTTGGTAGTACTAAGATGTATCGCGACCTAAGTCTTCCTACTAGTGGCCCGAAATGATTTCCTACTATCTGTTCGTCGATAGTGAGTATTCGTTTAAGGTGGGGTTGCATTACCTATTGGCTAAAGTTGTACTAGTTGGGATGTATCGTGACTTAAGTCCTTGCACTAGTGGAGCGCTCCAGGATCCAACAACAGTAACCATAACGACAATAACTATAACGAATGATGAGGGGATGCAGAGGGTGAGGACCCTCCGAGAAACCATATCCCTAGAATAATGTTCAACAAGTGGGAGGTGCTCGGGGGAGAGCTTATGCGATTGACGATGAAATATCTGTAAGTCCTTGGTATAGGATCTGATTAGCCTTTGTAAGACGATAGCTAACTTGAATAAATCCAAATCAACTATGTGAGAGACACTGACTATGAATATCAAGTGTTAATGCGGAATCTTAACACAAGAATTAAGAAGAAATAATAATACTAATTTGCTATTAAGCTCTAATGCTTCTATTGATATTTTTCAATCACGTACATAACATTGTGCCTTAGGGTTCCTTTTATACACCAAGGAAACCCTAATGGGCTTTACAAACGTGTGAAAGGATAATACATATCCTTTCCTAAGATATCTCCTAAGATATCTCTAAGATAACTATTACTATTCTGTTACATAAACAGAGTGGTATCAGAGCCTTTCGAGGGACTCTAAGAAAGAAGAATCACTAGATCACAAACAAACACACTCCTATAATTCTATACAAAATATCTCAACCTGCTAATGATGAATCCTCACCTTTTTTTTTGAACTAACTATTACTACCAGACTTAACTGTTATACTACCAGTATTAAGTCTGTTACATTCTATTTTCCCAATAATCCTCCCCTAACTTGATCTTCACTTGTGAACTTCAAGTTCCTTCAAAACATTCTTGATCTTTACTTTAAACACTTTAAGCTTTCTAAGGATGTTGTAAATAGAATTCTTTAAGTTATTCTTGATCTTCAACACTTCAAGTCTTCTCTTTTTATCTTTGCAGCAACTTTTCTTCAAAGCTCTTCAGCAATCATATCAGCAACATTGACAATTATGTACATCAAATCATAAAGTTTTAGTCTATTCTCATCACTTCCAGGTGTGTTAACTCCTGTGAGAGGTAAATCATCAAGATTTTTAAATGGATTTGATGTCTCTTTACTAGTTAGCCATTCACTATGGAGTAGTCAGTCTTTTGGCCACCAAAAAGGTGTATGTCATGTTAATGATACCATTTCAACTCTCAGTACATGAAACATTGGTGAGTTGAATACCATATGGTTTTTGGCAAACCATTACAGCCATAAACGGATTTGATATGCCTTTACCTGTAGCCGTTTGCTCAGGGCTAGTCAATCCTTTGGCACCTAGAAAAGGTAAATTCCATGGTGGATTGATAACCATGTCAACTCTAGACTGAAGATTTTCTCGGGAAAATTGAAAATCCCGTTGGTTGGACATTCACATTGTCAAGTATTTCCTTATGGCACCGTCGAGCTATCTCAAAACTCCGGGCCCAACTTTAAAGTGAATGGTCATCGTATAAAACATTACTTTGGAGGGGACATACCAACCGAGGTTGTCCCGGATCTCCAAACGTTCCCCATGGACCAATAAATTCGGGGGACGGGTCAAGCGTCGGGACCCTAAACAAGCGCTTCGTGGGAGGCACCCCATGCTTATCCAGTCTATCTTCTTTCTTTATGCTAATAAGTGTTTTGTGTGTGAGAGGCTTGCATTTTCCATTACCTGTGTTTTGTCCATGTTTTGTGTGCTTTGTATTGTATGTCCAGGATTTCCCGGATTGTGAAGACCCTCTTGCTTGCAGTATTCCACAAGAGTTTCACATCCCCAGCTTCATTTTGGGAATCCAGTATCCAAATCTAATCAACTAACGTTTTATCTTTTGGCACACTTTATAAACGGCCTTAGATTTACGTAGGAACCCCTTTGAAACATCGAGGACGATGTTTAGTTCTAGTATGGGGGGGATCTTCGATTTGATTTGTGCCTGCAGTCGTTGTTATCACGCAATCCCGTTTTACCACCAAATTTTTGCAAAAGATACCCAAAAAAAAAAAAAAAAATTTCAAAAAAGTGTTTTGTCACAGTTTTGACTTTCCTAATGGGTAGAATGAGAATAATTTTTGACTCGATCGGGCGTGTTGAGCCCTAGCTAGTTCCTCAACTTACCACTTGTAGGCTAAGCTTTCACGAATTCGATTTCTTCGAATTTTAAAAAGGTGAAGAACAAGAAGTGATAGAGTTGAATATAAGTTTATGTGCTGAACGAAAACTTATATGAGTAACTTGTGGCTTTTTCTCCCATTAGCTTCTAATCCACCTAATCATACGTACTCAATTCAGTTCAAAATAAGTACAATCCAATGTTTTTTTAGAAAAAAGCTTCAAAATTTTGTACTTGATTCTTTAAAGAGGATTTTTTGTTCTTAATAATTCGAAAGTTAAAAATGACAAGAAGATGAATGAAGTATGAATGCAAAAATGCATGAATATTAAAATTATGCCAATGAAGCATACATTTGATTATACGGAACAAGTAAAAGATGTGTCGTGATATCCTACTCGGCTAATACCGAGGTGGGGGTTCAAACTAAAACATCTTTACTTCTAGGGATTTGGTGTGTTGTGTATCTCAACCAGAAGCGCCCCCACCCACCCGTCCCCCTCCCCCGCCCCCCCCCCCCCCCCCCCCCCCCCCCCCCCCCGCCTCCCCGCATCCCCCCCCCCCCCCCCCCCCCCACCCCTCCCCCCCCCCCACCCCCCCCCCCCCCCCCCCCCCCCCCCCGGGTTCCAATACTACAGAAACTTTCCCAGCACCTTTGCCCACTCCATATTAGGAAGAAGGTGTTGTTGTGATTTCCCACTACGCTAGCAACGGGGTGGGTTTTCAAACTAAGAACATCGGTCGTTGGTTGTGATATCCTACTAGGGAGCGAGGCCTAGGTAGGTGTTCAAACTAAGCAACGCATTCCTAGCTTTAAGAACTTATGATTATAATGATGAAAATGTTGCAAAAAGTTCTACAGTTAAAATCTCGTTCTTTAAAATCAAGTTACAAGGTCCTAATAAGTTGTTGCTTTGAGTCTTGATTCATCTTGAATCACGACTATGGAAATAAGTTGATCTATGGTTGAGTTGAAATGAGTACACACATTTAAATCATATACTCATGTTGGGAGTTAAAAGGTCACAAGTCTTAAGTATGATTGCTTCAGCGATGGAGACTTATATTGACAAATGATCTTGTTTAATTGCTTGGTTTGGAACTAGTGAAAAATCGGGGACGATGAATTTATCCGTCAGGACATCCGTAGATTATTCTATGGGCGTTTCTCATTCTATGATCCCAATGTTGATAAAATAAAGGAAGTCAAACAGGTAGTCGAGAAAAGAAAAAAGAAAATCCAAAAATATTAGGGATAGTTAGTGTCACCACAATAATTGTACAAAATAATAAGTGGTGAACGGGAATTGTCGAAGCCTTTGATTTCTTTAGTTTCCTTGGACGAAACTAACACTGTGCTCTTTTCAAAGTTATTAGTCGAGGGAGACTGTGATTCTTAATTTTCGTAAATGTTTCTTTCATGCATTGCGTGAGGACAACGACAAATACCTTATATGGGGGAATTTTGGTATGTGCTTAAAATACACATACCTTTTTACCTTAAAACCGAGCTAAAAGGAACCAAAAAACGGATTAAAATGACAAATATCGCTTGTTGTGCTAATTGTGTTTGTGCAGGAGACGGATAACTAGAAAAGGAGAAAAAATTACAAAGCCAACGTCATATACTTGTTCTGCTAATTGTATTGTGCAGGAACGGATAACTAAGAAAAAGACGAAAAACAAAGCCAAAACGACAAAACCGGACTCGGAATGGAAAAGACTGTGAAAGACAAAGCCAAATCGAAGCCGAAAAGTCAATCAAGTCAAAAAGTCAACAGAAAAGTCAACTGGTCAAAGTCAAAGTCAACCCCGACAAATCCAAAAGTCAACATGTGAAGAAATATAAGTTTGAGGGTTAAAATTGCCACAACCCTAAACTTATATTTAAAGAGGAAAAGAGAAAAGAAAAGAGAAGGGCCAAAACTGCCATGGAAGCAAAGTTACACTCCAAGGACTAAAACTGTCAAGTCCTTGAAAGTATAACACACCAAGGACGTGCGGTGCAATTGCACTATAACTCTTGGGGACTTGTTTTGCCAAGTCCCCGAAGTTATATAACCACAAGGACGACGGGTGCAATAAGACCTATAACCATCAAGGACCAAACTTGCCACATCCCCAAACCCGTACCTGTCATCCCCAACCTTCGTACAAACATTTTTCCCGCCCATTTCAACTCCCCACGTACTCACAGGTTTCCAAGCTTCTTTTATCCTATAAACTCAACCAACCCCATGGGCAATAACCTTCCCAGCTGTAAGATTGCCAACTTGGCAATCTCACAACTCCCTAAGCTCATTTCGACGACCAAGATGACCCAAGAAGGATTGAAGGGCCAAGATTAAAGGCTGTGAACCCCTCACACAACAAACACAACCCTCTTGTGTGTCTACAAACAAGCACAACAGCAAGAGAGAAGGAAGCAAGACTCTAGCCTAGTTTTTTTCTATAAAAAGCTTTGTAAAGCCATTATGGCTGAATAGTTAGTTTTTTAAGTAGTTCTCAGTGTAATTTTTAAAGTTTAAAGTGTTTTTAAGTTAACTTCTCTTTATGCACTTGTAATTCTAAGTTTTAATGAAAATTCAAGCTATTTTTACTCAATAAGCTCATTTGAGCTTATTCTTGTTAATAAGCTCAAATTCAGTTTAAAACTTGTTAAAAGCTCTTACATACTGTTTTCTGTCCATTTTAGTTCATAATTGACCATTTTGATGCATCTTGGAAGCTATTTGGAGTAATAAGCTACAAAGAGCTTATTGAGCTTTTAAGCTCAGGTTTAGAGGCTAGGGAGCCATTAGGACAGGGTTTTTAGGCCACTCACTCAGAAAGAGTGGCCTTGGTTCTGAGACAACAAAAATCCAAGGTTTCAATTCTCTATGTTCATTTAGCTTAATTTCTAGCTTAAGTCATTAGCTTATTTGCCTTTAATCTTTGCAAACACATTAGTTTAGGCTTGTTATTTAGCTGTTTTAAGTTTTTATTGCATAATCTTGTGTTATATTAGCTTATCTCTAAATTCTGTCATATTTAGTGTAATAAGCTAGCTGAGAAACTAGCTTATTTTTCTTAATAAGCTAGGACTTTTAGTGTTAAAATAGTTTAAGTAGGTCAATATAAGTAAGAGTAGATAAAAAGTTTTCAAAGTTTTAGCTTAAAAATAGATTTTAAGTCACTTAGCTTTGACAGCTTTTACTTAAAGGGGTGTTTGGGATAACCTTAAAACGGGTCAAAAAGGGTGTTTGCATGGGTTAAGGTGTTTGGGTTAACTTTAGCTTAAGTTTTTAAGCAATTGTAAGCTGTTTTTAGAAAGTTTTTAGTTTTAAAATAGTTTTCTAAAGTTTTTAAAACTGTGTTCAAAACTGTGAGGTTTTTAAGAAACCCACAAGTGCTTATTTGATTAAGCACTTGTAGGTTTGAGTTTAAGCATCAAAAAGGGTGTGCTTTGTGTGTCTAAAAAAGACTGTCAAAAGCCTTTGGTTTTTTGACTTTGTGAGTCAAAAAACCACAAAGGTCTTTTGATCACAGTTTCTAAACACCAAAAGGCCATTTTCACCACCAAAAATAAGCAAGTAAAAATGGTTTTTAAGAGTTCAAAATTTGTGCACAAGTTGTTTAGGTAGAACACTAAATCTGTTTAAGCTTATCTTGTCAATTTGAGGCTTATTTGACAGCTTTTAACAAGCTGTCAAATAAGCCATAACTTTAAGACTTAAAATCTCACCTGGTGCAAGGGGAGATTTTTAAGCCATTTTTTGCTCTGTCAGCACACTTTAGCCACAAGTTTTTGGCTTATTTTAAAAGTTATAGGCCCTTGTTAGCCCTCTCAAAGTTCAGACCTTGAAGAGCTTATTTGTGGGCTTATTTCTAAGCCAAAACATGCCCTTTGGCTGTTTTTGAATCCCTTAGGCTGAGGGATTGCTTATTTTTTGCGATTCTGGCTTATTGAGCTTATTCCATAAGCATCCCTTGTGTTTTCAGCTTATTTAGATTTAGATTAATTAGTAGTTAGCAATTTTGCCTTTTTCTAGCTTATTTGTCCAAGTCTTAAGCATTTTAGCCTTTTAAGCTCATTTTAAGCTTTTCTGACATAATAAGCTTCCCACAGCTTATTTAGTATAGCTTTTCCTTTTCTTTTTAGCTCATTTAGGTTAGTTTAGATCCCTTAGCTTATTTTAGTTCTTGTCCTAGCTTAATTCGACCTCAAGTCCAAAAGGACTTAGCATTTTCTAGCTTTAAGCCCATTTAAGCCACTTCTGTCAACTTTAAGCTGATTTTTCAGCTTATTTAGGCCTTTTCAGAAAAAGCTCTAGTTGACAAAGTTGTTAAGCCCCACGAGCTTAACAACTTTGCTTCTTTGAGTTTTCAAAAAAAAAAAGGGGAAGACACTTGGTCCGGGTGAGCAAGACTCGAACCCGGGACCAAGCGATACATCCCCTTTATAACCAACACACTCTACCACTGCGCCCTTGGGTCTTTTTCGTTAAAGACTCAAGGGACTTTGGTTATATACACTTTTTGCCCAAATAAGCCTATAAGCTGTTTGGCTTATTTACGGGCTTATTTGTTAAGCAACTTGGTGTTTTTTCATTTTTCGTAGGAACCTTATATAGTAAAGTATTTTTTGTAAATTTTTCAGAATTTTTAGTAATCGTTTTATATTTTTTATGATTTAATTTAGTTAAAAGTTTATTTAATTCATAAAAAATACAAAAATTATCAAAAAAATATTTTGCTTTTTTAGAAAATTTTCTTTTGTCATCTAGTTTGTAGGAAAAATATAAAATTTTTCGTTATAGGTTTCATTTTTGTCAAGATATATTACCAAACTAATACTCGACAAAAGCACAACTCTCAACTACCGACTAGCTCCACCCGAACAACGAGAAAGAAGTATAGCGCAGAGAGATACAAAGAGACGGAATGTTTTGTTTGGTATAGTACCCCGCCTCCCTCTGCGCTTGGCCCTCCGTACATCACCTCGCCTACATCCACCGTTTTTCGCGCTTCTCTCAGTCTTTCGACGCCACCTTTTCCCGTTACTCTGGTCCACATAGTGTATTTTAGAAGCAGAAAAATTTATTCGTAGGTGTCTTTTTTTAAAGATTTAAGATTTTCCCCTTTTTGTTCGGGATTCGGGGTCTCGTTTTCCTTAGTTGAAATTTAGTAATTTCTATGTTTTTCTTAAAACGTCTTTTAGTCCGTTTATTATCTAATTTGACTTTTTCAATTCCCAAACCATTTCTTCTTCAAACTACAAATCTTCGTTAGTACCGATTTACATTTCAGCTCGTTGGGATTAACAACGACCCTGGGATACACTCTATACTACTTCTCGGTTTTATTGATTCTGCTTTTAGACTATTCTCATTTATATATTTTATATTTTATTATATATTATATATTTTAAGGTATAGTTTGGACGAATCAGCGATTAACTGACAAGGTGAGTTTTCATAGCCCCTACTCTACTGTTTTAAATAATCTTTTGGGGTGAGAACATTGCTTATTTCAAACGTGTGAATACAAGTACAATTACTCATTACTGATTGGTCTAAGTCCCGATTTAACCCAAGATGCTATTTGCCCGATTTATCATGAACCGTCAATCTTTGTGAGCGCGAATGTTATGAATAGATCTATCGGGATTGACAATCCCTGTTTGTCTTGGACTGACATTAGTCAGGCAAACACAGTTTCATTTGAGTCAATTTTAAGGGTGTCCCGGGTTAGACACCTGCAAGGGCATTCATTTATTGTTGGTATATGTTAACGCTTCGGTGTCATGAGCTTAGACAATAGTAATGCAATTTATATGACTTTGTATCTGTTATATTGTCATATGTGGATGAAATCTTGTGATTCACAAACACTACATTCTTCTGCTTAAACAAACCTATGAACTCACCAACTTTATGTTGACACTTTAGCAATGTTTTCTCAGGTATTAAGAACGAAGATGCTATATGAAGTCTCATGCATTGTAGTCATTTTCCCGTTATCTGAAGATCACTTGTACTATTTAAAACAATGTCGTATTGTCTATTTTATGCTTCCGCTGAATGTTTAAACAATTTATTATTTCCTAATTCAAGTGATCCGATTTCTTAAAACGTCTCATATAGAGGTCGTTCTGTATTGCTTAGAAGTATGATAATCATGAAGTCACACTCCCTCGGTTGCCATTATACTCTGATATTTTGGGGGTGTGACAGATTGGTATCAGAGCTCTGAGTTATAGAGAACTAGGTTGCATTAGGTAGCACTAGACTATAACTACTTATCTGCTTAACATGCTTATTATGCTTCTATTGTCTGTCATTGCTGGTTTCTCAATATGGGGTACATAGGAATCAACAATCAAGGGAGTACATATATATTAAAATGGGATACATGTGAAATAGACATATATGAGATACATATACTTAATATGGGTTACATGTGTATTAAACATATACATATACTTAATATGGGTTACATGTGCATTAAACAGGCTTAACTACGCGTATTTTGAAATATACCTATATCCTTATTTCATATTTTCTTGTCTCAGCAAATTAGCCCATACCTATTTGCTTTGATCCTCGATGAGCTATCGAGAGGAATTTAGGAGGACATCCCATGGTGCTTGATGTTCGTTGACGATATTATGCTTGTCTCGGAATCGACGGAAGGTTTAAACAACCGACTAGAGAACTGGAGAGAAGACCTAAAAGACAACGACCTAAGGATCAGTCGAGAGAAGACATAATATCTAAGATGTGACTTGAGTAACGTTGAGATCGCCCACAACAAAGAAGTGGATATTTATGTTGGAGACAAGATCTTACAACTAAAGGAGTCTTTTCGATATCTTGAATCGATGCGCACAAATCCAGGAGGATTGACGAGGACGTAGCCCACCGTATTAAAGCAGCCTGGAAGAAGTGGAGGGCGACCACATGAGTCCTTTGTGATAGAAATGTTCCACTCAAGTTGAAGGGAAAATTTTATAGAGTCGCAATTAGACATGCCATGTTGTATGGGTCAGAGTGTTGACCTATTACGAAAGCCCTAGCTAACAGGGTCGAAGTGGCGGAATTGAGAATGCTAAGGTGGACTTGTCAAAGAGCAGAGCTCGAAGTCGAGACCATCATTAACAAGATGAGGGAATGATGGTTGAGGTGGTTTGGACATGTCAAGAGAAGACCATAATCAACACCAGTTAGGAGAGTGGGGGCTTTGGTAGTCGACGACTTAAGGAGGAGGGGTAGACCAAAACTTAGGTGGGAAGATAGAGTCAAGCATGACATGCATGAGGTTCTCTTGTCCGAGGACATGACCTCTAATAGGAACGAGTGGAGAGATAGAATTAAACTAGGTGGTTAGTGAGTGGGTTAGGTGGGAGAGTGAGAGTGGTTGTGTGCCTCTTTGCCTTTTCTTGTCTTGTTCTTGTGTTACTTTTCGTAGATGCTTGCCTTGGTGTTTTTGTTTTGCCTGTTCATTTTTTCTTCTTATAATCCCTGTGCTTTTTGCGTGTTTGGTTCTTTCCATGCTTGCGTGGGGTGCCTTTTGCCCATTTGTCTATTTTTCCTTTTATTGGTTTGTTACCCATTTGGTTGGTTTTTGTTGCTGCCTGTCTTCTTTGCTTACATTGATTTCCTTGCCTTATGTCTTTTGCCTCTTTTGCGTGTTTGGTTCTTTCTTGCCCTTTTAGTTTTCGAGAGGTTTCGTATGGAGAGATAGATATAGGGTAGGAGGTTAGATGGTAGGTTTTGTTTAGCTAGGTTTTTGCTTCCCTTTTGCTTTTATAGGAGGTTAGAGCGTCTTCGTTTTGTATGCCTTCTATGCTTGCATTGCTTGCCCTGTGTCTTTTGCTTCTTATGTGTGTTTGGCGCTTTCCTCGCCCTTTTAGTTCTGACAGGTCCGGGTAGAGGGTTAGAACTAGGTTAAGGGGCTTTATGGTAAGTTTAGATAAGTTTGGTTTTTGTCCCCCTTTTGCCCTGTTGTGATGTGCTTTATATTCGTAAATGCGTTTTTGCTTTCCCTTATCTTGTGCCTGTTTGGTTCTTTTGTACGTTGCATGGTTGCCTTTATTCCTCGCTCCTATGCTTTTGCTCTCTCGTCCTTGGTAGGTCCTTTAAGTCTCCTTTCTTTAATCCTCTTTGTCTTGTTTTAGTGTTTTTGTCATGGTTTTACTGCTTTATGTGCTCATTTTGCTATTTTGCTTTTGTTGCATTCTCGTTTTTGACTCATGCCTTGTTGTTCTTGTTTGCCTACTCATTTTTTGGCCTCCCCTGCTTCCATGGTCTTATGCTTATTCTTGTTTGATTTCCTTTGGTGCTTTGTGTTGTTTGATTTTTTGCTTCGCCTATCTTGTCATGTGTTTTGCTTGCCTATGTGTTATACTTGCGTTTGTATCTTGCTTTCCCACCTATCTATCTTTCTCTATCATATTTTCAAAAAAAAATTATAATAATAATAAAGAAAATTAAAAAAAATTAATAAAAAGAAGAAATAAATAAAATAATAACAATAATGATAATTTTGGCGTTCTATCGCCTTCTTTTTTCTTATCTTAGCCGTAGGTCTACCTAAAAGAAGTCTCCTTACCCTCGAGTTTTCCCAAAGTTAGGGGTATGATCTGTCTACATTTCACCTCCCCATACCCTGCCCAAGCAGGATTGAGTATTGTTGTTGTTGTTGTTGTTTGCGAAGTGGTTCTAAAATGACTTTATATGTTATATTTATGAGAAAATAAATCTTGTTCAATATCTAATAACTTTTATAGTTGAGTATGTCACATACCATAGTGAAGCACAAGAAATTTCAAAGGCTCATTTACGAGTCTTTAAACTACTTTTTTTGTAAGACCAGGTGTAATAAGTAAGAAGGTGGGGTTGTGTTGTTAGCCCATTTTTAGTAAAGTGATGGTCATTATTTATTCTCGAGCCTTGTATAGGAAATTATAGTTTACGGGAATTACTTAAGCTAATTGGGCATATGTTTCGGGTTAAAGCCCATTTGTTTTCTAGTACTCGGCCCAATACGGCCCAACAAAGCCCACGAATAGCCCATTAGGGATCCGGTTTGTTTTGTGTATAAATAACCCTCCCAAGCATGTTTGAGAGGGTGTTGGTTCTCATTTCTTCTATGTGAATCTTCCATTTTTCTTTCTTTATTTTTCTCTCTCTAAACCCTCTTTCTTTCTAGTCTTTTTCTTATTTTCGTGTGTGAATGATATAGTGTTACAAGTGGTATCAAAATCCTAGGAATGATTACGTGATTGTTGGTGTGCGTTTTAATTAAAAAATTTAAGAAATCTAGTTATTAAAAGCCTTTTTACACGAAATAAAAAGTGATACAATTTTTGATGTTAAATGTGTTAAAGTAAAGGTTTTTGTGATATTTATAGCTTAAATATAGTTAGTTTGCAAAACAATTTGACAAAAAACGTTAAAAAGTGTGATTTTTAGGTGTTTTTGTATTTTAAACTCGTTGGTACTTTTTCGTTATTTTAGCGATTTGGTGACTTCCTCAAGCGGTTTGGCATTTTTGCTAGCGATTTGGCACATTTAAGTCAGCGGTTTGGTACTTTCACTAGCGATTTGGCCATTTATGTTTGGCACTTTAACTAGCGGTTTGGCAGTTCATCTTTAGCGATTTGATATTTGTTTTTCTCGCGGTTTGGCAAACTAGTTCTAGCGATTTGAGTACCATAGGCCAGCGATTTGAATGTCACAAACCAGCGATTTGAGCACATAAGATCTAGCGATTTGGCAGGTTGTGTTTTAGCAATTTGATCAAAAGGCATAGCAATTTGAGACTTGATTCCTCAAGCAATTTGTCTCTATAATCCAGCGATTTGAGGACAAATCATCTTGCGATTTGAGCTTATTCTACCAGCGATTTGGCTATCAAATTCCAGCGATTTGCTTACTTCTTCCAGCGGTTTGAGTTCAATCTAGCAGCGATTTGAATAAGTAAATCCTGGGTTTAGTAACATTTCTACAGGCCATTTGACTGATAATCCAGAGATTTGATCAGATTTTCTTGTGAACTCATATTTAATGTCAAACACTTAAACTGCAAAAACCAAAACATAATTCAAGAACACTTAAACAACATCATAATCATACAACTCACACTAATCATTAAAACGATCCTATAATATCATTTCACACTAGTTTTGCAATGTCGACTCAACAAGACATCTATGTTGCTGGTTCCGAAAACCGTCCTCCTATGCTTAACAAAGACAACTATGTTTCATGGTCTAGTCGACTTCTTTGTTATGCAAAGAGTAAACCAAATGGGAAATTACTTGTCAATTCCATTCTTCATGGTCCATATGTCAGATGAATGATTGTTGAACCAGATGATCCTGATCGTGATGTTCCTGTTGCTGAATCCTTTCATGAGCAGATTGATAATGAACTCACTGAGAAAGAAGCAAAGCAGATGGAAGTAGATGATCAATTAATTCAGACTATTCTCATGGGTCTTCTAGAGGACATCTATGCTGCAGTAGATAGCTGTGACACTTCTTAGGAAATTTGGTTATGTGTTCAACAAATGATGAAAGGTTCTGATATTGGTCTTCAGGAGAAAGAGGCAAAATTGTTCAATGAATGGGAAAACCGTATGTCTACAGAAGGAGAATTGATTGAGTCTTACTACCATCGTTTCGCGAAGCTAATGAATGATTTCAAACGAAACAAACATTTCCCAAAGAACATTGCCAACAATCTCAAATTTCTTAACAACCTCCAACCAGAATGGAAAAGACATGTTACCATTGTTCACCAAATGAAAGATTTTCATGAAGTAGACTACATCTAGTTGTATGATTTCTTGAAATTCAATCAGACAGAGGTGGATGAAATCAGAGCAGAACGACTAGCAAAAACACATGATCCTTTGGCATTAATGACACATACTCACAATTCGTACAATTATCCAGTGTTCCATCCAGATCAACCATCACAGATTACCTACATGCAACAACCACAACCAACAACAACTATATCCCACAACCTTCATTCAACACGAACTACATGCCACAACCAATGCCAAATCCCAAAGACATCTCAGATCCCACAACTACAATGAACATGGCACTCGTACTTATGGCTAAAGAATTTAAGTTAAACTACTTCACACCAACCAACAACAACCATAGAATTTCATCAAACCCTCGCAATAGGCATATTGCGCAGCCGAATATGAATATGGGTCAAGATAGACAGATGCAAATGGTTGGAGGTAATGGTGGGAATCAGTTTAGATAGTATGTTGGGCAGAATGCAGGAAATCAGATTGGGTACAATCCAGGGCAGATTGCATGGAATCAGAATGGGTATAATGCAGTACATAATATAGGGAATCAGTTTGGGCAAAATGCAGTTTAGAATCTGAGTATTCAGAATGTTGGGAATCAAAATAGGCTTATTGTTGTTTCGGGGATTGCAAATCAGAATACTAATCAGAATGTTAATGGTAATGTTGTAGCAGCATGGGCCGAAGGTAATGGTAATAACGATAATCACATCAGGTGTTACAACTGCAGAGGATTAGGTCATTATGCTAGGAACTACACAGTCAGACCAAGGAGAAGGGATGCTGCTTCTCCAAGCTGAGGAATTTGATCTAATGGCTGTTACAGGTGATATTGATGAGATTGAGGAAGTCAATGCAAACTACATCTTGATGGTTAATTTGCAGCAAGCATCGACATCGGGTACTCAGACTGACAAAGCTCTCGTCTACGATTCAGATGGATCAGCTGAGGTACACCATTATGAAAATTGTTATGATAATGAGATATTCCATATGTTTACTCAAGAGGAGCAGTATACTGAGCTACTTGAGCCCATTACTGAGCCACATCCGGTTCAACAAAATACTAGTAATGTTATTTTTGATGAACCTAGTGTGGAACATAATGGAGGAATAGTAAAACAACATCCTGCGACCATTGAGGAAACACGTGCTTATTTTGAATCATTATATAATAATTTGGTCACTGAAGTTGAGAAAGTCAACACGATCGATCGCAAAATGAAAGAAACAAATGCCGATTTGACCACTAAGCTTGCTAGATGTAAGGGACAAGAAAAATGTTTTGAATTCAATTAAGAAAAGTTTGATAAACTTGAAAGCAGTTATAAAAAGTCGGTTTATCTAGAACAGTGTCTTACGAAAAAGATAAATGCACTTCACTTAAGGTCTGCTAAACAAATAACGACTTTGAATAAGAAAATTGCAAATCTAAATAACCAGCTTTCAAAGGAAAAATCAACTGTTTCCTATCTTCAAGAAGAAAGGAAAATTTTGAAAGATGATTTCAAAACACGTGAAAACAAGCTTCTTGATAAACTGATAGAGTCGGAAAAGAAAACCAGTGGATTTATTAACATTTTGGTTAAAACGGGTCAATCGATTCAAACGATGCATATGCTTTCACCTGAGCTAGACTCGTTTTACCACATTGAACATAAAATGACTATTGGTTATGAAAACCCTCACTATCTCAAGAAAGCTCAGAAAAAGCAACAAAGTTTGTATAATGGAAAAGTGTTATTAGATAAGCATGATCTTCCTGCTCTGTATGATTCGAAGGAAACACTACAACTTGCTCAAGAGAGTCGTTTAAAAATGAAACAACTGAACAAAGAAATAAAACCGACAAATTATGCAAAGATAAATAAACTTTCAGAGGATTTTGTTTCTCAAAAGGCCAAGTCACGTGAAGAGTTGTATTTTTCAAATACTTTCAAAATGCTAGTTGGGGTGGTTTTTTTCTTACATAGTATCAACAAATTTTTATACCTTACGATGGATTTTCAGATAATTACTTCTTCACCGAGTGTCTAACGAAATTGTCAACTAAGGTAAGAAACACATTTGACTCTTCAACGTGTTGTAAAGTCAAAAATGTCATTAAATGTAAACAGTTGGTCATCTAATGTTCATCAAGAGGTTTATAAGATTTTAAAAGATGAAATAGCACCTATCATAAACCAAGTTAACCTAAAACGTTTAATTATATTGAACAATAATTTTTTGAAAAGAAAGTAGCTAAAAGTTGTTCAAGACTTCAAATCTCTAGCAAAAGAAGCTGAAGAATCTCTTGAATGAACAGAGGTTTGGAATATGAAATCGAGCGTCCTTGAGAGCAGTTTGTAAGTCAGGATATAATGTCAATTATGCCAAATAATTATGTTGAAATAACATCAATATCTCCAAACTAAGCTTGATCATACGAAAGAAAAACTTGAAACTTGCATTATCAAAAAGGAAAAAAAATATGTTGTTCTTTGGAATGATTGGTACAAAAAGTGAGGAATGCAAATATGATAAAATTGCGTATAATAAAGCTTATAATAACATGAAAAAACAAACCGAACGGTTGCAAGCTCAGTTGGGAGATCTTAAGGGTCAGAGTATGAATACTTCATGTGAATCAAATACCCTTGATCCTTTATCTCAGAAACTTGATGATGAGAACGTGTCGTTAGAGTTTCAGGTTATGTCCTTAGAAAAAGAGAATGAACATCTTAAGGCTATTTACGAGAACCTATTTGATTCTATCAAACAGACACGGGCTCAAACCAAAATCAAAACTGACTCTTTATAAGAAAAACTTAATGATACGATTTATGAAAATGCTAAGTTAAGAGCCCAGTTAGTTGGTAAATTTTCTAAACAAAATGATGCAATGAAAGGTACGAGTGCGAATACTAAGTTTGCAAAATCTTCAACCTTGGGAACAAAACTCTATTATGTAACTCCATTTCCAAAAACTCGGTTTATTCCTAAGGTTGTTGAGAAACATGATTTGACAAAACCAGTCACTTCACACTCGGTACTAAAAACTCAAGAATCAATAGTTGTGAAGAACGAGAAAGTGATTGCCCCAGGAATATTTAGGATTAATCCTACCATGAACTCTAGGGTAGACAAGGTAGTGCCTAACAAACCTGAAAAAACAAGCGTTAGGACAAAACCGATCACTGTTTCACAACCTAATGTCATCACTAAGAAAGATGTGAATTCTGACTCAAATAGTTTATCTTCTACAAGAGTTGACAGCACTACTAAGACCAGAATACCATAGTCTAGGAGCAATACAAAGAATGATAGGGTCCCCTCTACGTCTAAGAGTAGTTTCATCAAGAATAAAGAAGTTGAAGTAGAAGAACGCATTAGGAATTTACTTCTTTCTAAGAATCGGAAACATATGTCATCTGAATGTAATCACATTAAACTTGCTATTCGGAATGATAAATCTAAAGTTGTTTGTGCTATGTGTAAGCAATGTTTGATAACTGCTAATCATGATGTCTGTGTGCTTAATTATGTGAATGGATTGAATTCTTGTGATAACAACAAAAGTGCTAATGTTTCAAACATTAAAAACCAAACGAAACATAAGTCAAAAGTTAAGAAATCAAAGAAGTTAGGGTCCAAAGAAAGACTTGCTTCACCTAGGTCTAGAAAACCTAGAACTTGCCTTAGGTGGTCACCAACTGGAAGAACCTTTGACCTTATTGGAAAACTAATTCAATCCAGTGATTCTGAGTGTCAATCTGACATTTTTGAAGGTGATAATGTATGTGCTTCTAACCCTCAAAAACCTATAAGCAAACGGTTTCCAAATTCTACTTCTTTTCTTGGCAGGTTGTCCAAATTTATTTATGGTGAGTAGACTCGGGTTACTCCAAGCATACGACCATGAATCTGAAGCTACTCATCAACTTTGTCTAAAAGTTTATGGGAACTGTTCGCTTTGGAAATGATCATATTGCTGCAATTTTGTGTTATAGTGATCTTTAATGGGGGAATATATTGATTGCAAAGGTTTATTTCGTTGAGGGCTTGGGACACAATGTGTTCTCGGTTGGACAGTTTTGTGATTCAGATCTTGAGGTCGCATTTAGAAGGAACACCTGCTTTGTCAGAAATCTCGAAGGAGTTGATCTATTGAAAGGAAATCGTACAACAAACCTTTACACCATCAACCTCCATGAAATGGCCTCTGCATCTCCAATTTGTCTCATGGCTCGTGCTACATCAACCAAGTCTTGGTTATGGCATCAACGATGATCCCATCTCAAGTTTAACACCATAAATGAACTTGCTAAAAATGATCTTGTCACTGGTCTTCCAAAATTCAAATACCATAAAGAACATCTTTGTCCTTCCTATGAGCAAGGAAAAAGCAAAAAGGCACCTCACAAAACCAAACCCATTCCAAATTTAAAGCAAAGGTTACACCTTCTTCATATGGATTTGTGTGATCCGATGGGAGTCAAAAGTATCAATGGGAAACGATATGTTCTAGTAATAGTGGATGATTACTCTCGTTAACTTGGGTACACTTTCTCAGATCAAAGGATGAAGCACCAGAAGTGATCAAAACTTTCCTGAAGAAAATTCAAGTCCTTCTACAAGCCCTAGTCATTATTGTAAGAACTAAAAATGGCACAAAATTCAAGAATCAAGTGCTTATAGAATACTTTTGCGATGTTGGTATCTCACACCAAACATCTTTTATTAAAACTCCTCAGCAAAACGAAGGAATCGTACGTTAGTAGAAGCTGCTAGAACAATGCTGATATTTTCTTGTGCTCTATTATTCTTATGGGCTGAAGCGATTTCCATTGCGTGTTACACTCAGAACGTTCCCTAATTCATCAAAGATTTGATAAAACATTATACGAGCTTATTAATGGTAGAAAACCGGATATCTCCTTTCTACATGTATCCGGGGCTCTGTGTTATCCTAAGAATGATCACGAAGATATTGGAAAGCTTAGTGCGAAAGGTGATATAGGCTTTTTCATTAGTTACTCTGCTACATCCTGTGCTTACAGATTTTACAATCAAAGGACAAGGAAGATCATGGAGACGATGAATGTCACATTTGATGAGCTTTCAACTATGGCTTTTAAACAACGCAGTTCAAAACTCGAGCTTCAGGGAATGACTTCTGGACGCATCAGTTCAGGACTCGATCTTACTTATGCTCCGTGAACAATAACATCTCAAAAACCAACTGAACGTAATTTGTATCTCTTGTTTGAATCAATGTATGATGATTATATTAGTGGTCAACCGTCAGATGCTGCTAGAACTGTTCATACTGCTCCAACGATTAATAATCTTTAGACTCCAAATGCATATACAACAACTGCAGACTCTGCATCGACACCAACAAATTCATCTTCACAAGCTATAACTACTCTAAACACTTCACCAGATGTGGACGAGCTACAACTACAACAACAACATGTTCAGAAACAAGATAATCAACCACAACTCCAATCTGAAGCAGTTGCTGAAAATGTTCAAAATGCAATGTTTGATGAGAATACGTTAGTAAATCCATCTGCACCAACATCCACAAGTTCTGTTGAATTATCATCTCAATATGTGGATCCATCGAACATGCATACATTTTATCAACCGTACCAACATGATTATCAATGGACTAAGGATAACCCTCTATAACAAGTGATAGGAGAACCCTCACGACTAGTTTAGACAAGGAATCCGCTATGAACAGATGGTGAAATGTGCATTTATGCATTGTCTGTGAGCACTATGGAACCAAGCAATGTCAAAGAAGAAATGACCGACCATGGATGGATTGATTCAATACAAGATGAGCTTCTCTAGTTCAAATGGCTTGATGTATGTGAGTTAGTTCCTCTCACGGACAACATAAAACCCCTTACTCTGAAATGGCTATTCAAAAACAAGCTCGATGAAGAAAACACGGTCATAAGAAACAAAACTCGTCTGGTTGTGAGAGGGTACCGTCAAGAGGAAGTAATTGATTTTTAATAATTATTTGCTCCGGTTGCTAGGATGGAAGGTATTAGGATATTCTTGGCTTACATAGCACACAAATCATTCATCATATTCCAAATGGACGTAAAAAATGCTTTCTTGCATGGTTCATTAAAGGAAGATGTGTACGTGTGTCAACCTGAAGGTTTCATCGATGTTGATCATCCAAGTCATGTCTACAAGCTAAAAAAGGCACTCTATGAGTTAAAGCAGACACCGAGGGCATGGTACGATGAATTGTCAAAGTTTCTCTTACATAATCACTTCAACAAAGGAACCATTGATCTAACTTTGTTTATAAGACATTTCGATGACGACATCTTAGTGGTACATGTCTATGTAGATGATATTATATTTGGTTCTATAAACCCTAGGTATACACAATTAGTTGCTGACCTTATGAAAAGCCGCTTCGAAATGTCAATGATGGGGGAAATGACGTTTTTCTTTGGTTTACAAGTTAACCAGTCCCCCAGTGGCATCGTTAGAAACTAGTCCAACTACGTGCTAGAAATCCTTAAAAGTATGGAATGGAAACTTTTGATCCCGTTGGTACCCCAATGGAGACAAAAAACAAGCTTGATCTTGACAAGAATGGGACTCCCGTCGATGCAACGAAAAATCAAAGCATGATAGGTGCCCTAATGTATCTTACGTCAAAACAGACGGGACATTGTACATGCTACTTGTTTATGTGCTCGATACCAGGCTCAACCAATCGAGAAGCACCTCAAGGAGGTTAAAAGGATCTTTCGTTATCTCTAAGGAACCGTTAATATGGGTCTTTGGCATACGAAGGATTCTGGTTTTGAAATTGTTAGCCTTAATTTTATATAAGTCGAACAAGAATGTTATCGGTCTTATTAGTCATAAATAGTCTTGTTAAGTAATAGGCTAGTCGGGTTCAACGGGCTTGGATTGTAATCTAATATTGTCCATGTTTTGGGCTCAAAGCCCAAGAAAAGCCAAGCCCGGCCCAAGTTAGAAAGCCCACATGCCACTCATGGCTCAAGGGTATAAATAGAACCCTCTCCACACATGGAGAGGGTGTTGGTTACCATTTGCATAATTTGTGTGTGTGTGTAATCTTCCATCTCTAGTTTCTCTCTAATAATCTTTCACTTTCCTTATCTCTTTTCTATCTTTATGTTGCTTATTGGTATAGCTTATGTTATGAAAATGGATTAAGCTTTTGGGATAACAATAGCATAGTTGATATAGGGGAAATAGAATGTGAATTATGTATGTAGGGTGACTGAAATAGTCAAAAAACACTAACATATATCGTACATTTATAAGTGATAATTGACATTTTCATTGATAAGTC
>BQNB010052175.1:0-32146 GCA_026074375.1 Tanacetum coccineum
TGTTCATATTAATATATTAGAGCTTATTGTTTTGGTTGTATTTCTGTGTCAAACATATCTAACTGTTATTCTTCTTAGTGGTATAAACTAGATTCCGCAGAGTTTATATCATACACTCAAAGTTTCATTCTTAGTACCTTTTGATTTATCCAAGGATACTAAACCTTACATCAAGCTAAGGAGTTTAAGATTTGTTAATTAGGATCAACATGTGGGAGTATCCTTAATGTAAGGATTTAGTAATGCTTGATTACGGTGATTGTTTTCTTGAGATGGTTCATGATGAGGAGTGAGTGGTTTTGGCATTGGTGGAGATGAACTTACATTGAGCTCATTGGATTACAAAGGTTTAGTCTCTTCCTCCAAATGGGTTTCACACTCATTTTGGCTACCCTTGATGGTTTGGATGTGGGTTTATTAGGAGATGTCATTGGTGAGGATGATTGTGATGATGATGGTTGAGTATGTATTTATAGTGAAGGAAAGGCTTAAATTAGGAAGAATGAACATTTAAAAGATCAAATCCAAGAAATGTTTATGAATTTTGGGAAACAGTAGCTAAGTCTAGAGGGTATTAGGTCAAAGAGAGATGAAAAATATTGTTTTACCCGTGACAGCTAGGTCGGTCCCCTTAATTAGGGGTCGGTCCCCTTAAAGATAAGGGGGCCGCCCTTTATGAATTAAGGGGGTTGCCTGCTACTATTTCCCATATTTCCCAAAAATCAATTTTTCTCAAAATTTTGTATGAGGGTTTCTGTTTTGGTGGTTAATTTTCAGCAAGTCCATCCTTTTATGGCAATTAAGATTTTTTAGCACATAGCAATTAAGCATTCAACATTCTACATATAAATGACAAGTTGTAGGATAAAACTATTTCACATAATTTTGGCATATAATCATATATGAATTTAAGACCAAAAGAATGAAGAGCATATAAAATAGTAACTAGATATAATGCACAAATAATTTTTCTTGACACGAGGGTTAAGTTAAAAATGAACTAAACTTTTATGCAAATATTAGTGTGTGCCTAAGTGCAACAAATATGGAGTAGCGATTATTTTGACACTAAGACATGTAAAACCTTAGAAATAATCCAAGTGCTCCTTGATTTAATTTTGCTCAACCAAGATTGTCGAATATATATATTAGATTATATACTTTTGACAACAAGTAAGAGAGCATTATGCATATGTGAAAATGTTTTTAGCATATCTCAACAATATATGAAAATTGATTTTCATGTGCTCTTAGTTGTGAGAAAGACTTTTTAGAAAATAATAGATTGGGACTATTGTATATATGTATAATGAGATATGCATTTAGATATAAGAATTTGTCAAAGTTTGCTTATAGACTTTTCCGAATCTTGTCTTTTTGCGTAAAATAGAAACCTAGACACAAAGAGAAAAAATATATATATTTTAGTCAGTGGGTGGTCCCCTTAAAGTCTGGCCGGTCCCCTTTAAATTAAGGGGGCCGCCATCTGTTGGAAAATTTTTCTCAGATTTTTTTTGGACAAACATTTCTTTGATGATTATTAATTCTTTATTATGCAGAAATCTTAATCAATTTGTTCTATCATTCCTAGACCTAGACGTAAGTAGTTAAATGGCTCACGTTTAAGTGGTTTAGTTAGAATATCGGCTATGTTGTCTTTCGATGAGACCTTTTCTATAGAGATATTACCTTTTTGAAGGAATATCAGCTATTCTCATTTTCCGAGAAGACCGTTTTCTATAGAGATATTCCCTTTTTTGAAACATTAATTCAGCAGAAAGAAGATCGCGAATCCAATGTTTTTTTTTGTTCGTGAGTGTTGAAACGGGATTCTTAACTTGAAAGTCTATAACCCCTTTGTTATCAAAACATATTGGAATATGTCCGTCTAACCTAACGCCTTAGTCTAATGAGTAGCTTATTTTATCCTAGAGCTTGTTGACATGCCCTTTTTCGGCGCTATTACCATCACATCACTTCGGAATGAGGAGAAGGAGCAAGAGCGGTTTAGCTTCTTCGAAACACTTCAAGATGTTAGGGCAATATCCCATAAACGTGCAAACACTAACTAGTTAGCTCTCTTGCTAACCATAGCGAACACTCCCGCAATGATCCGAATCCGCATACACTATTGTTTCTCATAGTATGGATCCTTAGGAATACCATAATCCTGAATGCCGTAGTGCCTTTAAATGAATCGGAGAATACGCTTAAACCGCTTCTAGATGAGAGTATTTGGAGATCCATCTTGAGAAGGCGTGTCACAAAGGCAAACACTAACATGATAACCGGTTCTACTTGTCATTCAAGTAAAATAAACACCTATCATGCCACTCTAATTTGGTATTATCTACGGACTCACATCTTCACGTTCTCCTCGTGAGTTTGTGTTTCCGTATGACATAGGGGATTGTTTATTTATTGCGTAGACTTCTTCTAATCCAAATTTCCTTAAGCATTTCCTATATATATATTATTGATTGAATAAAATATCTCCATCATCTAATTGTTTCATTTGGTAATCCTAAAAAAAGTTTAGTTCCCCTATCATACTCATATCAAACTCATCATGCATGATCTTGGCAAAGCCTTCTATCACCACATATTCTTTGACAAGTTATCCGAATATAATGTCATCAACATATAATTGACTAATAAATAATATGTTGGAGTCTTTCACTTTTAGTGAAGAGTTGTCTTACCTCACCATTCCCATGGAGTAATCATGTTTTTAATAAGAATGCTTTTTAACTCGATCGTAAACAACTTTGTGGGGCTTGTTTTTTTAGACCATAAAAAAGCTTTCTTAATTCTATAGACATAATTAGGTTTTGTGAGCGTACAATGAATCCCAGAGTTGTGCCACTAAACCTCCTCCCAATTGATAAAACCAGTAAGGCATGCCACGTCACATCCACATTCGTATAACTAAACAAGTCTAAGTGTCGCAAAGTCATGAAGCTAAAATATATTTTAAGGACTCTAGTCTGCTACGGTGCCTATGTATTGTCATAAATCAATCTTCTTATTCAGAATTATAACATAAGGGCGCAAAACAAACACTAGCTTTAGTTTTACTAGTAATGACACCATTATTCATCGAGTTTATTCCTAAATACCCATTTTTTTTCATATGATGGTCATATCCATGGGGATTGCGGACTAGATTCCTAAACATCATTTGTGTTTAAAGTAGGTTTAAGTTCTTCTTGCACTGGCCATTACTCCAATTTTCACACATCTTAATCGCCTCATTATAGTTTTAGGTATCTATTGATGAAAATAAAGCAAAAATAAATTGCTTTGTCTTGAGCTTGCGTCACAGATATCTTTGACTTAGATTACCAAAATAACGTTATTTTCTAGGGATGAGTTTTAGATTCCTTATAATATTTCACAATTTCGATTTACATTTTCTAATGAGATTTCTTCAAGATCATTGAGCCTATGGGTTTTTGCATTACTAATCACAATAGCTTCTTCATCGACTAACCCATCATCTTCCAATTGTGATTGATTGTAAGGCGGGGGAATAGTTTCACTCGACCGACAAAGTTACATCAACGACTCTTCAACTTTCATTGTTTCTGTTTGTTAAGTGTATCATGTAAGCTTTAGCTAATTTTGAGATACCTAGGACTACACCTCGTCACGACTTTAAATGTCGGAACTTGGTGATACGGTAAACGTTAATGAATACATTAATCAATCAAAACATCTTACCCTTATTCCGTAATACTCTAAAATAGTTACGGTTTGAGTTTTCTACCTCTTAACAACTAGTAATGGAGTATTTATATCCTAAAAATCCGACTAATTGGTGAAACTCAATAAAATATAAATGTTCCGTATCCACCAGCATTATACCACAATTTTTAAAGGAATGGAATATTTCGATAACAAGGGCGTTCTACTCATTTCTTGTAGAGTGCGATGTTTTTCTATACACTACCCCCCATTTTTGATTGTGGAAGTACGAGGAGCGGAAAAATTATGAGGATATCCCATTCTAAATCACAATAGTTTCCGAATTGCGCGTACTTCATTATCAATTCCCGGCCATGATCCATGTCTAATTGATTGACAATGGTAACATCCTAATTTGATTATTCGCGGATCATTTTGCTAAATATTTTGAATTTTCGAATGCTTCGGTTTATTTGCTAAAAATCTAGTCCATGTGAATCACGAATAGTCATCTACATTACTAAAGTATGAAACATGTCCTTCACTAACTTCGTATGGCGGAGGGGCCAACAAAACCATAGTGAAAGTGTTCTAAGATCTAGTTGTTGAGACTATATTTTTAGCCATGTGACACACATGACGCATGTTTCTAATTTAGGCAAGCAAACACAAAATGTCGTCGTATTAATTAGATTTGGATATGTTTCTCTCTAACTATTCTTTAGAAATTGCTATGATTGAATTAATTGCAATATTAGCGTGACCTAATTCTCCAATGCCATAGGCGATCGGAGTTTTCTAGAGTCCAATGTTGCAAGACATATTTTGTGTCTTCGTTTTAATTACCTATTTTCAATCATATACTCTCCTCATTATCTCTAATTCCATTACGCTCAATAACCATCTTCATGCTTTGATTATTTATCTATCGTGATTGGTAAATAATTACTATTGCATTTGTTATCACACTAATTATGACCTACACTACAAGCAGTTATAAACTTTAAGTTATTCAACGTGCTATAACATTTTAATATAAGGGAGTATCTTAAGAAATCGTACGCTTTGCCTATGACTTTACCGTACAAGTTGGCACCCAAAGATTACAGTCTTTCCTCCCGTTATATTGCTGTAGAAGAAACCATAACTACGATTATCGGACATGTTGTCTTTTAGCATCTACTATCTTTAATCTACTCATCGGGTTCCAAGTTTTTCCTTAGACCCCCCCCACCCACACAGGCATATTTTCATCGGGTGCTTGAGCTACAAGACAAGTTTCATCTCTAGATCTTTTATCTACTTCTGTTCAGCCTCAAAATATGATTCGAACAATGAAGTTCGTTCATAATTAAATATTAGGTCTCGGTCACTAATTAATATACGATTGTAATAGCTAGACGGGTAAACGGTCTCTTATTTGAAATCTAATCGGTCACAAGAGTGTAATCATCGAAAAGCCAAGGTAATCCCGAGCCCGGCCCGTAGAAATTACTATGAAGGACACGCAAGCCTTAAAGTCAGTCAATATATACCAACCGCACAAGTAAGGAAAGGAGGTTGGTTAGATTCATTTTCTTGAAAGATACTTTGATATAAGCACCCCCACTTTTCTCTCATAACTTCTCTCTACAATCTTCGTTATCTTCTCACTTTAATTTTTTTCTATCATCCCTGCAGACTGGTCTAATGAAGTTGAAGTGATAAATAGGAGGTATCCGACATTTATCAGAGCCTAGGGTGGATAGTGAATGATATTCGAGGCTAGTTGTTTCATTTTTTTTGTTTTCGAAAAAATTAAGGCAAAAAAATCATTATTTGATCTTTGTTTGTGGTTAAAGAGATGTAAAAAAGACATTTAACTTACGGGCTTAGAACTATCCGTATGCCTCATTACTTGGTTCAGTTTGAACATCAATTCGTGGCTTACAAGAAAGTTTGAAGATTATCATTCATGAGGCTGCGTTTTTCTGCCTACGTAGGGTGTTTTGATTTGCGTTTGCTCTGCGGGTTTGCATTAATGCTTCCTGCGATTTCGTCACGACGAAAGTACTGGCGTTTGATCATTTTGTGAAGGACAATGAACTGCATGTTGTGCTTATTAGAGGTCATTCGCGTTTATTGTGTTAATTGAGCGTTTTGCCTCTGCGTTTTGGGTATTGCGTTTTACCTATTGCGTTTTGGTTTTGCGTTTTTCCTAATTGAAGCCCCTTATTGCGTTTTGCCTAGGGGAGAATCTGTCCATTTCATTTCTTGGTTGCGTTTTGTCTCTTGCGGTTTGTCTAGGAGGATTGCCGACTTTGGATTCTGAGCGGATTTCGTCTTCAAACATTACGTTTTGTTCATTGCGTTTTAGTCCTACAAATTTCATATCGCATTATTGTCTCAAGACTTCTATGTGCGATTTGTCTTAAGGACTTCATTGCGTTTTGTCTCAAGACTTCATTATAGTTATTAGTCTAAAGAGACTGGGTTTTGATCCATTGAAAACCCTGTTTTGAAAAACCTAATTTCCCGAAAAATTTTTCAGAGAAAGTAAGTCATCTCGCATCAGGTGGTATTTGACTAAAATTTTGTGAATCTATTAATCATTTTTCTAATTCAAAACATAACATCAAGACAAACAAACTTGAAGGACTTTGGACTTTAATTCGGACTACGAGGACAATTAATCAACAACAACAAACATAATCAACAACCTTAATCAAAATCAATTAACATTCACGGTTTTCTATTGATTTTGTAAAATCCCGCGAAAGACACAATTTCCTTTTCTCGTATATAATCATAGACTTGTAAATCCTTGAACGATTTACATGCTTCTTCTTTTTAGCCACAACTTCAACCACAAAACAATCTACTTAAGATCCTCAAATACTTTCACTATATAATTCAACAATCTTCACATGACAAACTACCAAAATATAACTTCCACAACCGACATTCAAAGCTTAACAACAAAAATGGCATCAGGTCAAGGGGTCGAGTCACCAATGCTTGCAACAGGAACGATATGCACAATGGCGATCACAGCTTCTTACGATACAATGATACAAGACCAAATGCGGTGATCCTTACGGAAGTGCAATCTATAACAGGTCCTTGACACTCCAACGACAATTATGTCACAACTCCATCTGATCCAGCAACTGAGGATCTTCTCTAGCAGTTCCTAGAACAAACAACATTCGAGTACCGTATAGAATACTGGACTCCTGAGAACAAGAGCTCAATTGAAAAAAAAAAGGAAAGCTGATTCAACATAGATATTAGACTGGAAATTGGAGATGAAATATACCCAAGCAGTTGAAATTGCATTTCAGCACAGCTCAAGAAAATGTTGGGAACCATCGAAAATGCTAACAACAAGGCGAACACTCAATATTCAAGATGTCAAGACAAACGTATTTTGGATTTGGTCAATTCACCTCTCACGATGGAGAAACAAATTGAGCATGACTACACAAGAATCCTACAAAATGATAAATGAAAATAGCAATCAGAAAATAATTTGAACCGTTGTAACGATGCAAGTCAATGTTCATTTCATCCAACAACTTCAACAGAAACTGGTCAAGATTGTCCACAATTGTGAAGCAACAATACAGAGTTGAGATGCGAAGTTTACATACCATAAGCTCTTTGACATTCTGAAACAATACCAAAAGGAAGTTAATGAACTCCGTGCTGAAATAATGGCCAAGAATGCTAACCCACTAGCACATTGTAGCAACTCTCAACCACTTCAAGACCCTATTACCAACATACAAAACCTCACAAACATATACACCAAATCAAAAGCATCACTTCCAACCAGATCTCATTCAACTACAAGATACAAAGGCAAAAGAGATAGCCAACCAATCACACCACCAATCTGTAGCTCCGCTTCTGAAGAAGACAAATGATCCTGACCAAGCTCAGAAGATAAAGACCATGCAGAAAAAATTGGCTCACATTTACAAAAGTAAACTACCATCAAGAAACTCTACACACCTACCAACAACAACCTCAGAACTTCCTCACAAACACCAGAAACAAGAATGCTGGAGTACTACTCCAAGGTACAAGAAAGACAATCAGGACATGGACAGTTTTTTGGGAACAGAGGGCAGTGAGAATTGATGTTGGGCTAGGTAGAACTGTAGGTGGTCTAGAGTTGCAACAGTCTGGTCAATACATAAGTTTTAACTGCTAGGAATTTGGTCCAAATATCTAAGGAAATGGCTGAAAGCCAAAACGGGTACAAGACTCACCGTCTCACTAAGGAAAAGATGTTGTTTGTGTATACAAGCTGAGAAGGTGTTCAAACATCAAGAGGAAAGCAATCTAACTGGACTAGCAAAGAGACACGGATGAAGAGATTGATGAGAACAAGATTTGGAAGCACAATTACAGTATACATGGCAAAGAGATTCAGGAGGTTCCTAATGCAGAATTCAGGCACAAAACGTCTGAGCACATAAGACAGGTACAATGCGATAACATGACTATAATGTGTTTGCCACAATGACATACTACAACATTTTGACCCAATCCGAATCCAATAATTAACACATGGTGCAGTGTAGAAATGAGTCAGATAGTAATGTCACATGACCTGACTCACCGGATATGTTGTGATAATGATATTCCAGATAACCAAAATGCTGTAGAATGTGTTGATGACGCGTTTTGCACTTGCTAATTTAAACTTGCTAAATTTAAAGACATGAGTGTCGATGAAAAAAATAAAAAAGATTCAAAAGCAAATCAAGAAAGCAAATGCAACATGATGACCAAGAGTTAACTGAGTACAAATCTATTCTTGCGGAAACAAGTAGAAAACTCTATGAGGGAATCGAATAGTACTTCGGGATAGCGTTTTGCACTTAGTTGCACTTCAAAATAAACAGACTGAAGTTTGAAGAGGTTCAAATTGGCTTTTAATGATCCTACATTGACTATGACAAACTTGAACGAAACGGTTAAATGACACACTCTATGAACTATTTGCTCAAAAAGAAATTGATCATAAAAAGAAAAGTTCTTTAAAAGTTAAAGAGCCTATGAAATTTCAGTGTTCCAATAGAAAGTATGATTATTAGTCAAACAGAGTCCTTTTAACCAAGATCACATAACGAATGTCAAGTCAAAAGCAAGAGATCACAACTGTAATAAACGGATTTGAAGCTTAAGTGAAGAAAAACATTGACAAAATGATTTCTAAATCGGAAACCAGTTAAGTTTTTGAATGAAATTGTTTTACAAATGCAGTTAATCAATCCAACCATTCATAGTTAGCACCCAAATCCTTACAATAATGGAAGACCTACCTTTGCCAATCCCAAGGTACCAGAACAAAGGCAGCATCAAATGAGATCCATTTTTTGTATAGGAGGGCTATCCCACATGACCAATCTGATCATGCAATACAAGACTCGTCCCCGATCGGAAGAGACTCTGACTTCTTGAATCTAACGAGAAGATCGATCAAACATTGAATAAGACCTATAGATGAAAACATTTTGAACTAACATAAAGTTTAAAATATGTCTTATATGAAAATTTAAACCCCCGACTCAGCATATGAAATTAAGTTCGCACAAGCAATTGAAATGAGAAAGAGAAAATGTGGAGAAAATCATTATATGAAAACAAAACCAAATATTTCAAAAACCATAGATTTCTACCAGTTGTCTAAATCAATAAGCAAAAGTAGAACAACCTATATGTCTGACGAATATATCTAAATCAACAGAAAGAAATTGACGATTAAGCATGGGTAAAACATTCAACGAACCTCTTCACTTCGTAACCCAACTGCGGCAAGATATGGAAATCCTAGTTAAGACATTTAGAGCCCCTTGCCCTTAAGACTCAGATGATAGTTTTGCATTTGTACATGAACTAAGCAAGAAAATGCATGCTAAATTTAAAGTACGTGAATCTACATTAAAGAATGAACTTGAAATTATGAATAAGTGCAGAATTATTCCAACATGTAGGATAATGGCTTTTTTGCAAGAATGTGGGGTGTGTCTAAAGAATATTACTGTTTCTTATTTGCAATCCTTTCGCCAATAAAATGGAAAAAATTTAGATGGAGAGTCACAAGAATTACAATGCATATTATCTTCATAAGTCAAGGAATGTGACCTAACTTTGAGTCACAAAAGCCGTTTCTGATCAAACTGAATTTGTAAAGTAAAGAGATTTACACTGAGCTTTTACGAAGTTTTGCTAAATTAGAAAAACACTCAATTTCTCTTGACACTGGTTATTGCCAAAGAAAAGGCTCAAATGTAATTCTTAAAGGAACTGAACAATATTATGAAATACAAGAATTGAAAGCTCAACTGCCAGACAAGAAACATTGCGCAACAGTGAGTTAAAGAAACTCTTAAAAAAAATGCAAGAAAATCCTTGTGGACACTAATTTGATAAACATCTGTTGTTGCGAGCAACCAAATGCTCAAAGGATTCCAAAACCATCAGTTTTAGGAAAACCGGCTCCTTTTTCAGACTCTCATAAGAGAAAATATTTTGCAAAGAAAAAGTCGGTTTTAAAAACTAATGAGTCTCAGTAGGTTTATCAACAAAACTAGTCACTTCCACATATTTGCCTCAAACAGCAAACGCAAGCTTAAGAAACACAAATGTGATTAAACCATGCAGGTATCGAATTGCAAGTAGTACCACATAAACTAGAGCACACATTGAATCAAACTTCTAGAAAAACTAATCCCGCGTATCTACATCTAACAGGAGAGCTCACAAACTAATGTTAGCTAGACCACAACTAGGAGCAATCAAATGAAAGATAAGGTCCGTGCGAAACACAACTCATTAAAGTTTAAGAATACTTGAAGTAGAAGAACACCCTAGGATTTCTAGTACTTTCTAATCAAAACAAAGTCAGTAACTACTGTAATGACTTTTTAATTTCAGAAACTTCGGATGGTTAATGCTGATTGTGCTACTTGTGAAAATGTGTGTTTAATGCGAATCCATGATGCTTGTGTTTCTCTAAGTTTTTACAAATACGTAAAAGCGAGAACTAAAGACGTCTAATGGAGTGCTATTAAGTTATAGAAACTCAAAAGTCAAGCGAACAAATCTGTTGCAAACCCCATAAGAAAGAATAGTTTGCATCAGAATCCCTATCACAAATCAAAGAGTTTACTATAGGATGTTGTATAAAGAAGACAGTAAAGCGTGAAATGGTGGAAAGCACAACACTGCCTATCAGCATATACATGGGTTCCTAAGACAAAAATGAAATGGGAATCTAAAGATAGGAACAAAAGTGTGACAAGTAAGTTTTGTTTTTCCGATAGAAAATGTATCTAGGATAACTAATTCTTAAAACTCACAAACTCTTTAGGATCCAATTTTTTTCATGTATTCACGTCCCTCGTAATTCTCTTGCAGATTATACAACTCATCCTATTCATTGTTGACTATAAGTCTGTCAGCACAAAGCACATAACGGAGCAATCTATCTCTTGCTTGCAATTTTGGTTGAAAATACCTGGGTACCGTTCGATTTGTGCACTGAATCAAATTTTGCCTCCAATTCTTGGTTATGGGAGATTTGTTCAAAGGAAATATCACGATAAAAAAGTTTACTTACGTCGAAGGTCTCAATCATAATCTTTTCTCGGTTGGTCAATTCTGTGATGCGGATTTGGAGGTTGCATTTCGGAAATCTACGTGTTTTGTTAGAGATCTTCAGGGAAACGACTTACTAACCGGTAATCGTGGAACTGATCTCTATATAATTTCTTTTCAAGAAACAACTTCATACAACACAATCTGTCTCATGGAGATAAAGCATCACCACTCAAGCGAGTGGGTATGGCATCGAAACTTGAATTCTCTCCTCATCTTTGGGGTAGGGGGGGGGGGTGGGGGGGGGTGGGGGGGGGGGGGGGGGGACTACAATCAACTTGCTTTCAAAGAAAGATGTTGTGGATTGTTTACCAAAACTGCGAAGTATGTCAAGGAACACTATGTTCCTCTGTGAAAGTGAGTAAAGCCAAACGAAGTTCATTCAAGTCAAAATACTGTTCCAAAGTTCAAAAGGACGGTTAAATTTGCTTCATATGGACTTATGTGGTCCAATGCGGGTTGCAAGCATAAATAGGAAGAAATACATTCTGGTAAATCGTCGACGACTACTCCAAATACAGTTGGACTCTTTTTCTATTTCCAAGGATGAAACACCAGAAAGTTTTAAGACTTTCTTCGATGATCCAAAGAAATCTTCAAGCCCTAGTAATTTATGTTCGAACTGACAAAGGCACTGAGTTCTTAAACAAGACACTTAATGCATTCTTCAAAGAAGAAGTAATTGAGCATCAAACTTCTACTCCTCGAACACCTAAACAGAACAGCGTTGTTGAAAGATGAAACCGTACTCTCGTTGAGGCTACTCGAACGATGCCTTACGCTTCTAAACTTTCTTTATTCTTTTGGGCTAAAGCAATTGCAACCGCATGCTATAACTGCAAAAACAGCACATCATCATCCATCTCATGATAAACGACATATCACATCATTAATACAAAAACCCTCATTTAAACACCTTTACATCTGTGTTGCACTTGTTACTTTAACAAGAATGGGGATGGTGAAAATTTGGATAAGATGAAAAGAAAAAGGGATCCGTGCATTTTGGTGAGATACTCCACTCAGTCTAAGGGATATCGTGTCTACAACAAGAGAACAAGATTGATAGTTGAATCCCATCCATCACAGATTGATGAGATCAAAGAGATGTCATGAGACGTCTTTGCTATTTGACACTTTCAGGCCTCGTTTCCCACGACAAAAGGCTCAGATTATGACACCCTGACCCGCACCGAAATAACAAAATGTTCTCTTTAGCAATACAAATAGTCCATCCCAATAGGAGTTGGATCGTCTTTTGGTCATTTGTTACGATGAATTTTTCAATGATGGTACTTCTTGTGTCAACAAGTCTTCTTCTCCCACCGACAATTCTATTAAAAAAGACACACCACCTTCAATGAATATTCAACCTCCATCAGAACCATCAACTCCTACAAATGTTCATGCTGAGGAAAACAACGATCATCAAGCAGAATTTACCAATCCTTTTTGTACACCGGTACAAGAAATTGCTGAGTCTTCCTCACTAATATTGGTAATATTCAAATGTGCATACCTCAATCAACTCAAGACTCTGAATACCGATGGACAAAAGATCACCCGTTAACTTAAGTTCGTGGAAATCCATCCAAGTCATGCAAACAAGACGATAACTTGCAACAGATCCTGAAATGTGTATGTTCGCACTCACCGTGAGTATTGTTGAACCGAAAAACATTAAGGAGGCAATGGCTGATTCTGCATGGATAGAAGCGATGCAGGAAGAACTTCATCAGATTTGACAAACTACAAGTATTCTCCCCCCTGAACTCGTTGACAACCTTTTGCAAGAACGAATCAAGCTAAAGAGTTATGAAAAACAAAAAGGATGAAGACCAAACCTAAAATTCGCAACAAGCACACTTTAGCAAGAGTGTTATGCTCAGGAAGAGGGTATTGATTTTGAAGAATCATTTGCTCCAGTTGCTCGCTTGGAGGCTGTTAGGATTTTTGTCGCATATGCTGCACACAAGTCTATTCCCAATTTAATCAATGACGTGAAAAACAACATTTCCTTAAAGGTCCATTGAAGGAGGAGGTTTATGTTGCACAACCAGACGGATTCGTTGATCCTGATCATCCAGACAAAGTTTACCGTCTAAGGAAAGCTCTATATGGATTGAAACAAGCTCTGAGAGCCTGGTATGATGAACTCTCAAAATTCCTGATTTCCAAAGGTTTTACTAAAGGTATCATTGACCCGACCCTATTCACGATAAAATACGGGAGGACATTCTACTTGTGCAGATTACGTTGATGACAATTTTTTGGTTCTCACAAACCCAAATTTTCAAACGATTTTGAAAAATTAATGCACGATAGCTTTGAGATGTCCTTAAATAGGGGGAAATGAATTCTTTTAGGAATTCAAGATCCACAATCCCCGCACGGTATCTTTATCAATCAGCTAATATACTTTAAGATCTGAAAAACATGGTATGGACAAAGACAAAGCATTGGTTACACCAATGGCTAAGAAACTTAAATTAGATTAACTTGGAGTGGTGAACTCGAATACCAAACAGACTACTATATGCGAAAATCGGGTCACTCATGTATCTGACATCTATTAGACCCAGACATAGTACAAGCTATATGTTATTGTGGCAGATATCAAGGCAAACCGACTGAAAAACACCCCAACGAGGTTAAAAGTATCTTTCGATACTTAAGAATGTACCATCACATTGACCTGGTATCCTTCGAAGGGTTCTTGCATTTGAACTAAGCAGCTTTTTTCAGATTCTGATCTATGCCGGTTGTGTTATAATCACAAAAGCACTTCAGGAGGAATACAGTCCTATGTGATAATCTAGTCAGTGGATGATAAAGAACAAGACATTACTGGCAAAGTCACGCAGAGGCTGAATACGTGGCATTATCTGCAAGTTGGTGCTCAAGTAATGTGGAAATGCGGACACAGCTTCAAGATTTATGGGCTACAATCTACAACAAAATTACCGTTGTATTTGCGACTCTACAGACAGCCATAGCAATATCTGGCAACCCCGTGCAGTCTCCCCGAAACAAAGACACATCCATACTCGGTATCATTTCATCGAAGAACATGTTGAAACACGGTATAATTAAATTATACTTTGTCAGAACTGAATACCATTGCCTGACATGTATACTAAAGCCTTTCCAGAAGAAAGGTTTATGTAACTCGTCAGACGAAATGGTATGAGACGTTTTGACTCCAGCAGAGACTGGAGGTTTCTGACAAATGAATCTGCTTTGGATGCCTCATCAAACATCAACAAGTTCATATTTTTAAAAAAGAAAAACACAACTATAATAAAATTTCAAAAAGAAAAATACTAAAAATAATAAAAATTTCAAAAAGAAAATACAAAATCAAAAAATCAAAAAATGTTTCAAAAAATATTCTTCTCGACATGTCTCTTGGAATCGATAACATTTACGTACCTAAAAAAAGAAATGTTGATTAATATCGACACCGGCGTGTAAATGAAGTTCGAATAGAGTATCCATATGTTTTCAAAGCATGTCTTTCTAATTTTTCTTGATGGCTTATAGTGCAAAATCAGTACTAACCCGAACTTCAAATAAAGAAAGTTTATCTATAAAGAAAGGGGGGTTTTTAAAGATAACTTATCCTAACAACGAGAAATTCAACTTTTCTCAGTCTTGAGCTGTTCTTACCAGACATTCAAAGTTTTAATCTCAGGAAAAAGGATAGTGTACGCATAAGTGCGCTTACCCTTAAAGCTGGAAGAGAAGTCTTCTAACATGATGTTTTCAAAATGTTGAACATAATTTTTCAAGAATTTCTCACTGGCGATTCATAAACTTTCAAAATTATGTGTTCAACACTCCATCTTTCAAGGGGGAGTTTTTCGAAAAACAAAGTTTAATGAGTTTGGATACATCATATCACAACCATTCTTATGTATTCAAACCATTCCCAAAAAGTCTCTTAATAACAACAAGATAATAATGACAATTCAATAGAATGATAGTTATAAGATGACTAAGTGTTCAACCTTAATTTTATATCGATTTTACAACTTGGTATCATTTTTATTGGTGTCAAACATATGTAAAATTAAGGGGGAGCAAGATGACACAGTTCCAAATAATTCATGCTAAGCTTCAACATTTTTCCCCATGGCCTTTTCAAGACAAATTTTAATCACACAGTATTTCAAAATCTAAGTGACTTAGAATTTAAAATAAGGGGAGAAATGTAATTAAAATGTGATCTAAAAGACTCAAAGTGCTATTCGGAAACGGTTTCATGGTTCGATCTCATACCCTACAACATCTTATTTCACGATGATTCTGAAGTCATAAGGTGGTAAGGTTAGGTATTTGTCCTATGATCCAACCAGAACCGGAGGGATCTACCCAAGGACACTCCATAGTTAGAAATAGCAGTCCTTAGGTATGATTGGAGATGAATGTGTATAAGGGAAAAATGCCGACTAAGATTGAGCTAACACTGGAACAATCACAACAAGGTGTTAGTAATGACGTCTTGGTAAGCATTGAAGGGGTTGAAGAATTAAAAAGAAATGTATGGATAAAGGGTGAAAAGAATGAAGCCCTCCACACAACTTAGGCAGAAACCGGGTCAATACATATGTTGTCAGAATCACAATGTTGATTGCTGACATTGAAGACGACATCATGGACCCAGTGATGCAATGCACAACCCTTCCCAGCCATTCAGGTTTCTCTCAAAAGAAACTTGTCTCATTTGTCACGGAGATACACATGACTTCTATTGACTTTCTCACTCCGAGTTAGTTAATATTGAATAGGTGGCAGTCTGCTCCAGCCTCCGATTACTAAAAACCAAAATGCACTAATCGAGTCTAGAGCCAAGAGATCATCAAATAAATCTCATTAGGACACATTCCATGACAAACACTTGTTGAACATCATTAAGTTCACAAGCTGTTAACAAGAGTCCTACGCATTATCCTTGTGATTCTGCCAGAACATTCAGAGTGATACTCTTTAGTATTCACAATGACGAATGGAAATCCTTCCAGTGTCATCATCAAACAGCACTGCGGTAGGTGACTTGCGAGATTCTATATGAATCAAGCTTGTGTCAACTGGATATCGATAAAGGTCCAGTAAATGAATTGACGACATAATCAGAAAGATAGTAACTATCTGATTCACTCTTACCGTGTTGTCTGCTTTGAGACGTTCCGGTAATGAGAACTTTGAGGACATTCCGGTAATGTGAAACAAGCAAGCCATGGACAAAATCTATAAATCTGGTGTTAGAAGATCCTCGCTTTGAGCTGGAAAAAAACCTGTCATGGAGATTCTCTGAATCTACTAATCACAGGTACAATATTTTATACTGTAAAAAACGGTCTTACAGAAATCGAGGTAAATCTAACCAAAATCCGGACAAAATGACAAAGCCATATTCGTTCACCCGCTTTTTGCTAAACAAACATGTTTTTATTTCAGGATACATAAAGAGGAGACGGTGATGCCTCATTCCAGCTAAAGTCGCGATTCATTACCACTGCTCATGAACAAAATACAAAAGACATATATAATGCATCAAGATTCAAGAATCATGAAAGCTCAAGAATTAAAGACAAAGACTTCCACAAACTCTGATATTAACGATAACTCCTCAGAAATCAAGCTTCGGGGGAGATTATTAGAAAGCTTTCAAGATGGATAACAAAAGTTTTGAGCATGTGGTCAAGACTTAAGTCACAAAGGTGCAAAGACGTTAAAGACAAACAAGGATAAAGATTTAAAGATCTTTGGAAACGAAAGACAAAGTCGAAAAGACAATGACAAAGGCTCAAGATTCAAATATTTTTTCACAAAGCATGAGGAACAAGCCTACAACAAGATAAAGACCAAGACAAACACTCAAGAACTAAAGGACAAAGCAATCTCTATAAGTCCAAGGAAGTAAGATTCAAAGACCTCACTTCGGGGGAGATTGTTAGCCTCAAAATATTAAGTTGAACAACGAAACTCGGTCTTATCTTAGTAGTTATAATTTTTGGCTGATAGTAAAGGAGTCGGGCTCTGAGTTAATATAATATTGTATCGTTGTGGGCTAAAGCCAAAGTCACGAGCCAAACCCAAAACCCTAACACCTAGACGCCACCCTTGGGTTGTATAGAATCTATAAATACCCCTATCTACTCTTAGAGGAGGGGGGTTGGTTAGTTGGTCTCATTTTTTTTTTTCAAAGTTATCAATCCATCTTTTTACTCTTACTTTCTCTCTCTAGTTTCTCTCTCTAGATTTCTTTTCATTCTTCTATCTTTTTTCTTATGGTTTCTTATAATTGATTCATACCTATTTGTATGGAAGTGAAATGATATAATAAGGGGTATCGACAACAGATTATTATTGAATAAGGACAAAAAGCAAAGCCAAAATCGAAATATCGAGCTCGGGATTGGAAAATGAGCATGAAAAATCGAAGTCAAGTGTGTTGCATCTTCAATGGGCCAACCCCTCACCAAGTTAATGAGTCGGGTGCAGCCCATAAAGCTCTTATGTATAAGCATTTATAGTATAAAAAAGCCCTAAAACACCTTTTTCCTAACACGGCCCAATCCTAAACCACATGTAGCCAACAAACACTTAACAACATTAGTCCCTGGGTTTACACCATTAGTCCTTATGGACTAACACTGCTAGTCCTTTTACTATGTCACCATTAGTCCCTAACCATTAGCCACATTACCCAACACACTTAACCTCCGTTAACCCAAATCGTATCAAAACCTTTCCCGCCATTTATCATATTCACCATCTCTACTCACCTACGGACCCATGCTCCAACAGACAAACTATCACTCTCACAACTCAACCTACTCAACAAGGTGCCAATGCTACCTTTGGCATCCCATGAATATTCTGGTGGATGGGACTTGAATCTTAATCAAGGGCTATAGATGATGCTAAAAGAAACACAGAGTAAGGATCAAGGGACAAGATTCAAAGACATTGGGGAGCACTCCTAATCCTCTCACAAAAGAAGCACAAGGCCAAGGACCCAAGACCTCTTCATTCGTCTATAAATAGTGCCCTTAAGGCAGTGTTAGAGCTATCTAGTTACCTTGCATTTTTTTACCTTATATTAGTGCTTATTATAACTTTACTTTTCAAGTATTGTACTTATTTTTCAAGTTTAATGAAAGTTCGTTTTAGGTTCAAAATTTATATTCTTTAAGTTATTTGTTACAGTCTTGAAAACTATTTATTAAGCTTCACATATTAGCTCTCTCATTTTCTAACAAGCCTGCTTCTTTAAACAGTTTAGCTATTAGCTAAACTGTTTGTGAGTTCCTTTTAGCCCTTCCAAAACTCGCTCAAATACTCTTGTGGTATGATAAGACATATGGGATGGGCTTATGTTTTTTATACTAGGTTGTCTTTGACAAGCTAGAGCTTGTAGACCAAGCTCTTGTGAGTAATTTATGCCCATGTTAAACAAAGGGCCTTGTAAGTTTTCATTTTTTAATTTTTGGCTTATTTACTGTTTGCTTATTCACTGCTTATTACTGCTTATTTTCTTTATTATTATTTCTTATATATGTTATTTATTACTTATTTATGCTTGCTTATTGATTAGAAGCCATTTAATTATGTTTTGAGCTCTGCAGTTAATTACTGCCTTATATTGCTTTAAACTGCTTAATCTAGTTTGCTTATTTTAAGTGCTTAATTTTGTGTTTTAATTGCTTACTTGTGCTTATTTTACCTTGTGCTTAATCTATTTTTAGTTTTCATAAACTTTCTAAGTCTGTTTTAAGTTTAAAATGAGTTTTACAAATTTAAAGGGGTGTTTGGTTTAGCAGTCTTAACTAAGAGTTAAGACTGCTATGGCTTATTGTGGCTTTAAAATCATTTTCAATTAGCTTTAAGTTAGTCCAAATTGTAGTGTTAACAAGTTTTAATCTGTTTTTAGTAAGTTTTAATTGTTTTCTACAAGCTTTCAAAAGATCTAAATGTAAAAGTATTTTAATCAGCTTATTTGTGCTTTTTCATAAAAAGTCCTTCTGTGGTGTTGTTTTTGCATCAGCGTGAGTTCAAGTTACATATTACATTTGATAGTTTAAGTGTCATAGAGTAGGAATACCTTAAAGCAATCTCAGTTTTCCAAAATACTATCAGCTTAGATAAGTTTTCTATGCTGATTTTTTAGCATAGTGTTTAAAAGGGGTTGTTCCAGCTTATTTTTGTTAGAGTCAGCTTTTATAAGCCAATTGAGTCTAGTTTAATCTTTTTTTATCATTGAGTCTAGTTTTAAGTTTAAATTTGAGTATGCAAAAACCAAAGAAAATAAAAAAAAAACAAGTAGCTAAACTGTCATGTTGTTCAGTTATTTTCCTAGCTTAATTTTAGTCTAAAATCCTTATTTTCAGTTCCTACATGTTCCTTGGGAGCTAATCTCAAGTTGTTTTAAGGTCTTAGCTTATTTGGAGTTCTTATTTGTATTAGAGTTTTACTTAAAAAAGGTAGAAATTTTCTAGTTTGAAATCATTTTTAGCTTAAAATTGCATTATGAGTTGACCTTAGTTGTGCTTTTCAGCTAAAGTTTGTTAGTTTATCCTAGTTCTATGTGCTTATTAGTAGTTTTAGATTATTTGTCTCAGCTTATTAGGCTTATTCTAGTGCTTTTTGTGTTTAAATACGGCCTGACAGTTCTAAGTTCATAAAAGTAGTTCTAACTCTAAAAGTTAGTACTGTTGGCTTCAAAAGCTCATTTCTGGCTTATTTGTGAGTCTTAAGAAAAGTTGTTTTTGCAAAAGTTGCTTATTGTCAGTTTTTTTTATCAAGTGTGCTTAAAAGAAAAATAAAAAAAAAGTTTTTGCAAAAAGGATGGTCACAGGTTTCGAACATGTGACATCTCCCTTTCACACTCAACGCCTCACACACACAACACTTAACCAACTGCCATAGGGTGTTTTTTATTTCTTTTTTTTGTGCCATTTAATTGTTATAGACTTTTTAGGTTTTAAGCTTATATGCTTATTTTTCAGATTTTTATAATTTAGTTTACTATTTTTAGATTAAAACTGTTTTAAATTCATATTAAATAAAATAAAAGTCAAAAAAGATAATTCTTTTTAAAAAAATTTCTTTTATCATTTAGGACCTTTAAAATTCAAATTTGGTTTAGTAGGTAAAAAATTGGAATTATGTGCTTATATTTATCTGTGCGTTTTTTAGGTTTTCACGTTATGGTTTTAGGTTTTTATATCTTATTTGCCTTAGTTTTTAGCTTGCATTTATTTGATTTTTGATTTTCATAAATAGAATTAGAATCCAAAATCAAAATCCTTGAAATTATTCAAAGCACGCGATCACGAACTTAACCTCAATTTTCAATTTTTGCCTCGTCGGGAAACGACCCGGGAAGGTTTTTTATTTTACTTTGGATAAAAGTAATCTTTTAAAACCCTCTTGGAATTCTTCTCACTATACTTTAATTGATATTATCCTTATATATTTATTATATATATATATATATATAGTAAGGGGCTAAACCACCCACCTAACCGGTTCCAACCCAACGGTTCGATCCCCAACCATTCTTTCAACAACAATCCGCTAAGCTTTAACAATCAATTAAACCTTGAATGATTGGTATCTAATTTCATGGCATTTCAAGACGCTAGACTGTTTAAGTTAAAGCGAATTCAAACACAACAAAGTGAGTTATGACAACAATATCGACATGTGCTGAAGGCACATCACACGAATAGCGGGCCACACTACTAGCGATCGGTTAAGAACCCAAAACTGCATAGTACTTTATCCAGTTTTGTCTGCTTGTTTTAACCCAAACAATCCGATCATCAATGTCATTCTCACCTTCCAAACTCAAATCAATGCTAACAAGGCACATTTCAAGAAGGCAACCATTTCCCAAATAAGCCTGTGGCAACCTAAGATTGAAACCGAACCAGAACAACTTGAAGATCCCGAACCAACTATTGAAGATGAATCCCAGGATTTGCATCTTAATCTACTGGTTCTTGAGTCCTAGCTCAGCTCCAATCTTAACGCATATTAGATAAATAGTAGAAAGCTTAGAAACTAGGCAAAAAGGTTTCAGCATTTGTCCAAGGAGAATACCCTATGAATTGGAAAGACCCCGGACTATATACTCTACCTTGTAGATTAGGGGGGACTTTAAAACCTTTCGACACTTGGCTGATCTAAGGGATCATTGTGTGAACATAATCCCCACATTACCTCTTCAAAGCTTAACATCAGATTATTAGAGAGGACCGACTATTCCTTACCACCGTTGGGGATTGTAAAGACGTAGAAGTCCACATAGGGAAACTAAAACTATTAAATGATTTCTACATGATCGATATGAAGAAGGACCTCGAGACCCCTTTGCTAGTAGGGAGAGGATTTCTAGCTATCGCCCAACGCAGTTATCGAATTGTAGGATGCCCAATTTGTAATAGGGGAAGGGAATTACTAGGTCTGGTATTCAGTGTGAAAGGGGTTTAGAACTTAGGTGAGGGAGGGGGAAGCACCTTGTGACCACACTTGGAAAAGGAGTCCTACAAACCATGACCTCTCTCGGAAGGAATAGGCGCTACAGAACCCTATTATTATGCTAGGACGGACTTTTAGCTGCCATTTATCGAAGATGGGAATTGCTAGAGATGCAGCTTAATTCTTTTAAGGATACCTTAGTGTTTAGGAGGATAGTAGAATTCTTAAGAGCCATACCTATTAACCTTAAAAGTAATATGTGCAAATCAGAGGACCTAATTAGAAAACCAATTAACTAGGATAAACCACCCAAAAACAGAGACGGAGCATGGCACGCTAAGATTAGACTAATTGAACCAGACGAAGAGGAGTTTACCAAAACCCTATAGTCAATCCCCACCACTAGGAAGCTCTCTGAAAGAGAAAGTTCAAGGGAAATCATCGATTTGGACCACTTCTACGACACGTGAGAACGTGTGACTTCGAGTCTAGCTTTACAGGCACTCGTAAATAAAGAAAAGCGCTTCTTGGGAGGCAACCCAATTTTACTTTTCCCGCACATTAGGAGTGTCATGTGTTTTATTCTTTTCACTTTATTCTATCATGTTCGAACTTTATCTTGTAATCACGCTTTGTATTGCTTGGTAACTCATTCTTTAATATCAATCACAAGGTTATTTTGCAAATAATAAGTGTAGGAGAATTTATCCGGTTTTGAACCAAGTTCAAGCATGTTAAATAATTTGTTTAGCTAAATTCAACATCATTTTTGATTCAGATGAGTAAATGGTTTAAATCTCAGGTTTTATGCAGCCATTTGTACAGGAACTAACTTATGGAATCAAGAGCAGGAAATTTTTCATCAAAAATAAAAATATCATTTTCACAGAATGTAGAGACGGCGTCACGATTTGCACGCGACGCTGTCCCCACGACACTTGTGACGGGGTCAGGATTTTCCTAACAGCGTCAAGCGCCCAGTTTTGAAAATAAAACTTGCATAACATTTAAAAATATGTTACTCTTCATTGTTATAAACCTGCAAAGCCAATAAGGTTTGACAATTCTCTTATCCTATCTTTACTGCTTTATCAAGTCAAACCCTAAATTCATATTGTATATTTGTATATCGCACATTTTATGCTTGGTGTAGTTGTCTTTGTCTTTGATTACAGGTTATATTTGATGAGAAGAAGCTTGGAAGTTCTTAGGAAGTTTCATTGGACAATTCTTGGATGACGATTTAACCAGTTATCGCATGTTTCTTCTCCATTATTGAGCAAACTAGGGGAGTACTAGTTTCTTTTCCTTGTTTTCTCCTTTTATTTATTTTTACGGGTACTTCTATAAAACAAATTAAGAAAATGTTCAACTTAAGTGTGAGGGAAATAAGCATTAGAAAACTCTTCTTTCATTTTCCTTTGCTTAATATATGTCCTTAACATGATGTGGTACTATATATCGAAACATAGCATAAGAAGTGGATTTTGACCCAAATTTTAAATTTTTTATGGAACATACCGACGAAACCATGTATTAAGAGCGGTCTCATGGACAGGAATATTTATATTTTAGCAAAAAAACCCTCAAATCCACACCCCCAAAAATATGAGGTTTCGCCCTTAGATGTTTATACCTTTAGCTTGTTCGATGTTAAGACGTGAGCAATCATGTGTTTTTCTATTCCGTCGTTACGGATGTGTATGCGTGGTTTTGTCGCCTTTTATGGAACATTGGTATTGGTTACTTTAGGATTATGAGAGTGTACCAGTAGTATATTAAATTTTAAAACTTGTTTTTGTGATGCATCCCGAGACCGCATAGTAAGTGTTAGGATTTTCTTGATAAGAGGCATTAGGATTAACCCGCATTTTAAACCTGTAATTGTTATGATGGTCATACCGATCATATAACTATCCCACACTCTTGCCATGCACTCACCTTTTAGTTCAAGATACCCCTAGTACAACCATCTGACCCTATTATTTTTCACGGTTCTCATAATTTTGTGGTCAAATCGGACTATTATGAAGGCATGTCACCCTTAAACCATCTTACACCCAATAGGCCTTAGCCACCTTGTATGACTCGGCTTTTTTAGTAACATTAATTGTTTTAACCCAAGTTAATTATAGAGTACACGGTTGCCTTAAGTCCTTACTCCTTTGTAATTACTAATTTTGGGACGAATTTGGATTCATGCTAGTATTTTTGTTTGTGGAAGAATAGGGAGACAAAGTTAAGTCAAATACCCCATATATTTGTTAGATGATCTCCATGTTATTTTGGTCACCTCAAAATCGGGTCATAGTTAGATTGTAAAATATCGAGATGTAAAAGCTCAAGTGTAGGGGTTGTGTTATAAACCCCAAGTTATGATGTATTAAGTTATTCAAAAAAAGAAAAGAAAAAGAAAGAGATTGATGTAGAGTTGTGTAGAGTTTGTAATATCTCGTCCGCCCTCTTAGCTTAACAACAACCAAGTGTATTCGTTATAACAATTAGCAACCTTTCCACTCTCAATTCATCCCAAAGCCACCCAAATGTATCCCATCCGTTACATTTCCATTACACGTTTCATACACCTACACCCCATAAAACCTTTAAAAAGACTCTAGATAGTAAGAATAATTGCTTACGTCCTAGCGGTTGATGGTTCCAGGTAATGGGTGTTGATTTTTTGTTTCCCCTTATGTTATAATTTATTATACACCCGAGTGAAAGAGAGAATCCCAAATATTTATATGAGGTGCTATTATATACTTTCCGTGCTTTTAATTACAAGGTCTAGAAGGTTTGTGTTGTAAATACTTTTAAAGAGACCCTCGTATTGCTATTGTTTAGGTAGAAAAGCCCATTTGCTTGAGGACAAGCAAATCCCAAGTGTAAGGGTATTTGATGAGGTATCATTTTATACACTTTTTCAGGGTCGTTTACCCCCTAAATCATGCATTTATGCCAAAAATAGGTACTTAATCATTCCTTTTTAGGAATTCAGTATTTGAAAGGCATTTGGAGGAAATACACGTGACTTGGGCTACATTTGGAGAAGATAACGACCAGACTACGGACCTCTCAACATCTATTTAGATATACTCAGAAGTGGAGACGGAGTCACAAGATTACACGTGACGCCATTACAACCCATCTCAAGACGGTACTGTCACAAAGATCACTCAAGAGGCGTCAGAATGTACACCAAACCCTTTATCTGATATTTTATTCATGACGGGTCACGACTTAAAACGCGACGCCGTCACAGCCGATTTGCCTATCATCTACAAATTTGTTTTTAGCGGTTTTAAGTGTGTAACTTAGAGTTAAGAAAAGGAACGAACCATAGTTGTTTAGCAGCTGTTAGGGACTATTTTAGGGCCTAAAATACCTATTGTACTTCTTCATTTCATGTTTTATAGTAGGACTAAACTTAATTCATTCAATATGTCTTGTTGTGTGCATTCTTATCTTTTCTTACATTATCTATAACTTGCTTGGCTAAACTTTATTATGTTTATTATGATTTGTATGAAACCTAGGATGTAGATTTAGTTGTGTTGCTTCTTGTGATGTATAAATGTAGACTAACATTAGGCATATTTAGAAAGAGCCATTTAATCAAGTTAGAGAATGAATATGAGACTATCACTATTGGTGCTCAATTCAGGCTAAACACGACCATTTTTACGGGTTCTACCACGAACCCAACTTCCTTCTTGGAAGCAATTCAACCGTTAGGTTAAATTGAATTTCTAGTGCAATAGATTCTCCAATAGTCATTCTTATTTTAAAATAAAATAGTATTCTCGCATTTTCCTATTGAAGTGTAGCAAAGATGAAATTTGAATTGTCCACTAATACTTGGCCTAATATGACTCAAAATAATATGTTTCAATTCCGGTTCTCATAATCCTAATCATGATGTGTAGAATTCTAGGGTTAAATAAGAGAGCAAGCAAGATGTCGTGAGTTTAAACAAGATTGAGTCTTCTAGGACTTAGGAGTATACTTAAGTGTGACAATGTGGAATATGCTACATTAAAGCGTTCTAAGAATGCACCTTTGCATGTCTTTTTGAAAATAATCTATTTAAGGTTATTTACCTTAATAGATATTGTGAATATTCAATTGTAGAAATTATGATGTTCTAAAGGTTAGTTACATGTTTGTTAGACCTTAGACAAGTGCAAAATGACAAAAGGAATATATTTAAATTGGATGACCACAGACAGATCTACCTAAATCAAAGACGGGTCTCCCTATGGAGGATCCATATATCGTAGAGTTGTCTGAAAACAGACAGAACACGATTTCTCGTTATTTGGGCGATGGTGTTAACTTTTTAGTAATGGGAGAAGCTTATATATGCTATAAGGGTTCTTAGTTTGAACTTTCAGATTCGACGTCCAAGTTTTGAGCGTAACGTGGAAGTTGTCGTGAATTTCCCGATGGAATTTTAACGATGTCAATCCTACTAGGAGTGTGTTAGCTTTTAGCATATTTTTTACCATTTCTAATAACACAAGCATTATGAACATTTAGACGTAACAAAGCATCGTCAATACAAGTGTGAATTGCAATTCGATGATTATTCTTTTCGTCTTATGATCGATATCGTAATTTCATGTAATAACTAAAAAAAGTTAAACATGTAGACTCGAAAAATATCTATGGTCGTTTTATTGATATTTCCGTCATCTAGATAAATTCTAATCTCGACTCCATGTTCATATTTCGAACATTTGTAATTGGATAGAATAATGAGATTAATTATCGTTTGAATAATAATCATCTTTATATTCGAAGTCCACTTACGATCACTTATAGAAAGAAAGCAGAATAATGGTTTATAGAATATGTTCCATAATTTCTAATCTTAATCTTAGATAATTGAATTGTTCTTGTTTTAAATACTTAGTTAAAAATAATGTTATGCTTATTTGGTATAGAGAGAAAAGGTTATAACAAAAAGTAGATTTGAGTCTTGATTTGTGCTTTTAAATTGTATGAGCAAAGTTACATATATTGTCCAGTTGCTCGTGTCTGGTTTTTCAGAAATGACAACTTTACCAAATGCATTGCAAGGTAAATTACTTGAATATCTCGGACGAAACATCCAAGTCATCAATCCTACTTTGACGTGCATTTTAAACATGCTATTATTAATAATAGGAACACACCTATTGGACATGTAGACTCAATATAACATCATTATCACAAGTGTGAGTTATGAACCGATGTATATTTTTTTCGTCTTTGAAAGGGATGACATTATTTTCATATCAACCTAGTGTGATTGAGTATGCATATTTGAGATAATATCTTTTGTTATGGTTTTGATAAAATCTTGAAGCTAGACAAATAATGAATCCGATTTCATATCCAAACTCAAAAACTCGGCAATTAGATTCAAAAAATGATATCAATCACAATTTGAATAATGAATCGATATATATCTAAAATCTTTCTTGACCATCACAAACACTCTTTTAAAAGAAGACAAGATTTTCCTAATGTGTTCCATTAAGCCTAAGACTAGTCTTAAGTGTGAGATCATTTAAAATGATGAGTTTACTTATTTTTTTGGTATTGTCGTATCTTTTACATGTGAGAAAAAACTTATTAATTATTGTGCACAATATGCTTAGATTTTGACTTTTAAATGTATGAACGGATAAAAGGACAAAGCATTTATTCTTAAAATCAGTTTTATTCTTACGAAACATAAACATGTTTAAAAATTATATAGAACATTTTAGTCATAAAATTAACATAGTTGTGCTACGTGAGAATAAAATGTCTTAAAAACATTCAAAATTTTGTGTCGTAATTTATTCTTACAAAGTAGTTATATATTGTATTCCAATATGGTTAAACATCTTCATCATTTTGCAAATTGTTGCTATCATTAACTTTACAATCATAAGATTGCGAAAAATAATATTTCGTTATAGTATTACTTAGCATTGTCAATGTGAGAATTAAAATACTTTTTAGTGGAAAATAAATTAAGCTCACGTGTAAATTTACACAGCCACATTAAATTCACAAACAATTTAGCATATTCACTATTGTTAGAAAATAGCTTTTCCATTCTCATAGTATTTGAACATTAGTTATTTAACAAAAAAAATTAATTCTTTTTAATGTACTATCAATATTAAAAGAAGAGTAAAAAAAATATCTCACAAAACAAAAAGAGAAAAAACAAAAAAAAATAAACTAAAGAAAAAACAAAAAAAAAGTGAAGAGTAAAAAAATATCTCACAAAACAAAGAGAGAAAAAACAAAAAAACAAACTAAAGAAAAAAAACAAAAAAAGTAAAGAGTGAAGAGGCATTAAGAGGCATCAAGACCCTCCGTCCACATCTAGTTGGTTAAGATGTTTCAGCCTCTGACCGCGTCTGAACGAAAGAAAAAAAACAAACGCACTTAATGAGCCAAATGTCTGAGCGCGTCTGAATGAGTCAGATCAAGAGGTTGTTAAGAGGCTCTTTTTGAAAAACAAACACCACCTAAGTGTGAGATCATTTAAAATGACGAGTTTACTTGTTTCTTTGGTATTGTCGTATATTTTATATATGAAAAAAACTTATTAGTTATTGTATAAAATATGCTTAGATTTTGACTTCTAAAGAGTACACAAAATTATCAGTCATTTTTAAGCATTACGAATCTTTTTTGAAACTACTACATGTTTATATAATATTTTCAAGCTTTTGACTAGAGTGAATATTTTATCCATTTACAGTTATGTTAATGTGAAAGTTTATGGGAAGATTAACACTTCAAAATAAAGTGTTTTCTAACAAAAAAAAGTTAATCTTTCAATTTTGGATTCAAGATATTCTATATTACCATTTTAATCCTAATATTTATTAGTTGTGATTGAGTATTAGGGACTAATGCGAGCACAAATTAAGTTCAAAAACCATTTTCCTTTTATTACATAACTAATGTGTATTATGTCTTTATCTTGTCTAAAAACCTATGTTAAACAAGTTAATGGGATGAAATGATCTTAGAGACTTGTTGAGACTTTGATAATATGGGGATAGTGTTGGAATTATATAGTGGTGACACATTTTATCAGTTAAAGTAGTAGCACGATAATCGTGCAATACAATATTATTTAAAAGATTGACAAACTTGCTTAGCTCTCAATCCTAAGTTGGGTTAAATAATTATAAAGATTTATAAAAATGTTGATATAACATTGTAAACATAGTGATTATATCTATATGCAATGCAAAGAAATTTCTCAATTAGTGACAGAGATCTTCATAAGTAACAATTGGCGCATTATACATGAACATAATAAATAAACAAACATGATGAGATTTTGCTTATTCAAACAAAGAAGCTCAAACTACAAAAGCAATAAGCGTACATCAAAAGATTGAATAACAATATTAAGATGCAAAGTGAAACAAATAAATTATTTAGCATATAACACACATAAGATACTACACTTTTGTTTTGGTAGTATTAAATGTAACAATGTATACATAGCTTGATTTTATTTGTAAATAAATTAGTTTTCTCCTCATTAGTAAGTTTAAAAAATACATTTATTTTTCTAATGATAAAATACACCAACTTTCAAATGTCATAACAATAGATAGAAGTATCTGACTCGAAAGAAAAAGTGTTAAATCAACTTTTTACGCTAAATAATTTTTAGTTTTGGACACTCTATGGCATGTTTGCTTATTTGACAACTTAAAATTTGAATTAGTTATTGAGGACCTATTCCTTGGAAAGTACTCTCACACATATTTTAATTTTAGTTTTGAATCTTTAAACTCTGACGTGGTTTATTTTCTATGAATTTGATGATTTGACAAAAAACTGAAAACCATACGGACGGATCTGCATGGACGGATCCAGGGTTTGGTGGATCCGTTGGTCACAGAAGAGGTGAAATTTTCGCAGAAACGTTTATTTTTCTTTTAGACACATTATTCACTTTGTTTCAAAAAATTTAAGAGACCTTCAAGCTATTGTAACACATTATATTTAACACCAAAACTTGTAAGTACTAAATAAAGAACTTTTCATATTATGTGTCACTTGATAGGAAATTTGATATATGGACAGTGCTCTATTTTAAAAACAATTTGTTTTGAAAAGTAGAGCGACCTGGCTCTGATACCAATTGTGGAATCGTAAGGGGGGTGAATACGTTTCTTTTATAAACTTAAGACTTTTGTATCAAACAACCAATCAAGTTTATACTACAACAACTATTCTAAATAACATCAAACAAAGCATGTCATCACAACACAATATACAACACAAACATAGATGCAATGCAAACATAAATATAAAGCGATAAAGGGAAATATAAATGTAAAGCGATAAGTAAAAGAAAGCGCAAACCAGACACGATGATTTATAGTGGTTCGACTACGAAGCTCCTCTTCGCCCTACTTCACTCCCCGGGTACCCAACTCGAGAGTTACTTCACTAGATCAACAAACTCCTTTAAGGTGGAGAAAACCATACAACGTCGCTTACACTTTATCTGGTACTAAGCTAAATACCGAGTCCTACTTTGAGGTAGAACCAACCTAACGTCGCTTATACTTTATTTGGTACTAATCTATATACCAAGTCCTTCTTCGGATACAACCAAACCCGTTATGTTTTATGGCCCAACATAACAAACCTTGTGTTTTATGGCCTAAACACATAAACTACCTAACATCTAGTTTGTTGTATAATAAATGATACACAAATGTGTATAATAATGATCAAAGACATAATTTCATGTAATAACTTAAATTGGTTTAAACATGTAGATTTGGAAAATATCTATGGTCATTTTATTGATATTTCCATGATCTAGATAAATTTTAATCTCGACTTCATGTTCATATTTCGAACATTTGTAATTGGATAGAATAATGAGACTAATTATCGTTTGAATAATAATCATCTTTATATTCGAAATCCACTTACGATCACTTATTGAAAGAAAGAAAAATAATGATTTATGGACTATGTACATCATTTCTAATTCTAATCTTAGATAATTGAATTGTTCTTGTTTTAAAGGTTTAGTTAAAATAGTGTTATGCTTATTTGGTATAGTGAGAAAAGATTATAACGAAAAGTGATTTTGAGTCTTGATTCGTGCTTATGAATTATATGAGCAAAGTTACATATGTTGTGCATTTGCTCATGTTTGGTTTTTTGGAAATGACAACTTTACCAAATGCATTGCAAGGTAAATTACTTGAATATCTCGGACAAAACATCTAAGTCGTCAATCCTACTTTGACGTGCATTTAAACATGCTATTCTTAATAATAGGAACACATCTATTGGACATGTAGACTCAATATAACATCATTATCACAAGTGTGAGTTATGAACCGATGTATATTCTTTTCGTCTTGGAAAGGGACGACATTATTCTCATATCAACCTAGTGTGATTGAGTCTGTAGATTTGAGATAATATCTTTTGTTATGGTTTTGATATAATCTTGAAGCTAGACAAATAATGAATCTGATTTCATATCCAAACTCAAGAACTTGGCAATTAGATTCAAAAAATTATATCAATCATAATTTGAATAATGAGTCGATATATATCCGAAATCTTTCTTGACCCTCACAAACACTCTTTTAAAAGAAAATATAAGATTATCCTAATGTGTTCCATTAAGCCTAAGACTAGTCTTAAGTGTGAGATCATTTAAAATGATGAGTTTATTTGTTTCTTTGGGGTTGTCATATATTTTATATGAGAGAAAAACTTATTAGTTATTGTGCACAATATGCATACTTTTTTACTTTTAAAGAGTAAAAAAAGTATCCTAGTCATTTTTAAGCATTACGAATCATTTTTAAAATTATTACATGTTTATCTAATATTTTCAAGCTTTTGACTAGAGTGAATGTTTTCATTTCAAGTGAATGTTAGTGTGCAAATTTATGCGAAGATAAAACTTCAAACTGAAAGTGTTTTCTTACCAAAAAAGTTACGCTTTCAAATTTAGGATTTACAATAAATCCTATGTTCATTTTAATACAAATATTTATTAGTTGTGATTGTGAATTAGACTAATGCATGCATAAACTAAGTTCAAAACATATTTTCTTTTTCTTACAACCTATGTTTAAGCAAAATAATAGGATGACATGATCTAGAGACCTTGTTGAGACTTTGATAAAAATGAAAGTGTTGAATATATAGCGGTGACACATTTTATCACTTGAACTAGTAACATGATAATCGTGCAAGAAAATATCTTTCAAAAGGTTTGACAAACTTGTTTAGCTCTTAATCCTAAGTGTGTTACCATAAA
>BQNB010052176.1:0-32966 GCA_026074375.1 Tanacetum coccineum
GATAAGAACACGAACTGTGAAACTCAACTACAACATCAAATAAGCAATATTCAATTGTCTTCGTAATCACATCTTCAATAAATCTCCAAAAACGAGCCTTTATCATAATTTAAGTGAATCTTAAACCAAACCGAGATCCAAATAAATAAATACCTTTACGTCTTGTTCTCTCATAAACCTAATAGCAGCTGTGATATTATTTTCGCCCAAACAGTAGTAACAATATCATTAAACAGTATAAAACTATTTACGTCCAAGAGCAGTACCTTCTTTTACTTCAAAATAATGAACAAAACTTTATCATATTCGAACAGTTTTAATGACCATTGAGCAGCATCAATCTTCTCAAAGCCCAAAAGTAGTACTGTTTTTAATACCTTAAAGCCCAACGTAAACAATAGCAACTGTAATCTTAACATTCATGCCCATGTAACTTGAATTATAACAGCAGCTTTATTTGTAGAAACCAACGAGCAGTATTAATAAAGACGTGAACAGCTACTCAAACAGTACTTATCACTTTTGCATGCGAATCCAACAGTACTAAGTGAGAGAGCAGCATTAATAACTTTTGAGCATATTACCTTTGAGCCTATATACCATGTCGAACAGTAGCTATCATCCCATGTGCGAACAGTAGCTTTCTTTGCTCAAACAGTTGTAATTTTGAAGCCCAACTGTAGCACGAATAGTATAAAGTTTCTTTTTCCAGTGGTTGCGACAACAATATAAACCTTCACGTGGTCCTGCTACTATAAACATACAAATACTTGGCCATATCTTCTTTCTCTCCAAACGAATCTTCAAATAGTATGTATGGCCCCCCTACGTGATTACCATAATATACAAAAAATACATGGTAATATCCATACTTCTCATAACGTGTATATACTTGTATATCTTCTTCAATATATCACGCAACCTACATCCATCACTCGCACCATGATTGAATCCTAGAAGTTATGGTTTACTCGGCTTTTTGTCAAATAACACCACGATACCATAACCACCATTGATCTATTTATACCATGCGTGCCCTAGATCTCCAAGAAATAAGTGAACTTGTAACAAGAAGCAGCCCACGCACTATACGTAACTGTGATGTGTTCTTACTTGTAATACGAATAATATGAGAATCAGTAACACTAGAAAACCCATTTTAAGTAATAGTATCAAACAACCGATCTACTAGCGAGATTGATACCACTATAAACACGTGTAGAGAGGACGATCATAAACATTGTTATATAGCTATATTGTTATATAGTCTTCAAATAGACCCTAGCTAAAACTTTCTAACCACAAATCAATTTCTTGAAAAATTAGGGTTTTAGGGTTTCTTCAAAAACCTTGTTTGATCCTAGATCGAGAGCCACGAGGCTCTGATATCTGTGTGTGTGGAAACCTAAAGGATCGTTGGATCGTTTATAGGTCAGGTTGTTTAGGGCCATTTATATCTAGTGATAATATCAATGTATCATATAAGTTATAGAAAAACTCACTATGCGGAACGAAAGAACATAAGATATTCACAAGGTGTTTGTTCTCATTAATATAACCAACGGAGTCATACTTAGCCCCAATTCTAAGTTGGATCTCTACAATCTAGAACGGTTACTCCTAACTGATAATAGGAATTCATAGATTTCTTTGAAGAAAGAGGTCAATGAAGAATGTAAAACATGTCAAGATCTTAGACTTGAAAATGAAAAACTTAAGGAAGAAAATTCTAAGCTTAATCAATTTGATAATAGTAGTAAATCGCTTAAGAAAATGTTAAATCTTCAAAAACCTTCTGGTGATAAATCCGGCCTAGGATTTAATTTTACCAAAGGATCAACTAGTGACTCTAAACAAGTGAATTTTGTTAAATCACAAGAGGTTGAGTCTAAAGAAAAAGTAGTAGAATTAAACTCAAGCCCAAGACCAAAATTTATGCTTATAAATAATACTAAAATACCCATTGCAAGCGAAGACGAAGTAAAATGTTTTTATAAACCTTCTTTAAAACCCGAAGTTAGATTTACTAAGCCTAAAACGAGATCTAAGACTCCTCCTCTAAAAAAGAACTAATAACTCTCACCCTCCTAGGAGAGATCAATTTAGACAAAATTATCCTAATAATAATCATTCAATGTGGAAATATTCACAATAACCAAACCTCTCTCCGTGGGGAATATGTCCACCTTATATGTATCCAAATCAAATGCAACATATGCAAAATATGTTCGGGACTAACAATTTTGGACCCATAAGACATTGGGGACCAAGTGGTTGAGTCGTTACAACATTCAAGTGGAGTTGTTCATTAAAATCTCTTCGAATCCGATGTGTGAATACATTCTTAAAATCTCTTGACGGGTTTTCCAAATGATTTCTCCTTCAAAGCTTTCTTACTTGAAGATGTTGAAGTAAACACATTGTAGGCAAAGGTATGTCTCCTTTCTAACTTCTTAGAATTTAGATTATGTGTTAAATGTTAAATGACTATATATTATTATGCTACATGTGGTATATGCTAAACAAATAAGTTATAATTAGTAAAACATAATGGAAATAGTGTAGTCACTAGAAATGCCATTTGTTGGCTTTCTATAATTATGAGATTTTGTTCATTATGAACTCGTCTCTCACGTAGTTGAATTAGAAATCTCTACATACATCTATAAAATGGAAATTTTCTATGTCCACTAGTAGTGAACTCACGTAGATGAAGAAAAGGTAAGTTAGTGGTTAATTATTAACATAGAAGTAGGATTAGTTTTTCATCTTACGCCGGAAAGGCATGACATCAAAATCACTATAGATAAAACAAACTCCTTTCGACTACGACGTCTGCATCATCTACACGTCCACAATAAACTACTATGTCTATCAAAATCCTCTCATGAAGCTTTAACTTCATTCAATCATTCTATCGTCATATATTTATCATCTCTTAAAAATTCTAAATTGTGACATTTATTTATTTCATCCGAGATAATTAATTTACTCAATTGACAAAAAGTTAATTGAAAACGTCACTAAATCCTCGTTAAATCCTCTCTCGGCTTGACAACTTGATTATTTCGTCTGAAGTAATCAAAGTATTTTTAATTAACGAAAGGTTAATTAAAATGTCAATTAAATTTCGTCAATCATTTCTAAACCATCTCTCGATCTAAAAATCTTGACAACTTAATTATTTCATTGGAAATTATTTAAGGTTACTTAACTTGACGAAAAGTTAATTAAAAATGTCAAGTATTTTTCTCTCGTCTTCAACCTCATTCCTTCGACGACTAGAGTATATAAAATAATATTACTAGTACCCCCCGACGTATTTTGATAATTGTATATTTATAAAACTAGTCAAAATCGAAAAACAAATTTTCTTTTTCAGATAGGCGGCCCCCTTAAAATTAAGGGGACCGGTCGTGTTAAAGTGGGCGGCCCCCTTAATAATTAAGGGGACCGGCCTATTAAAATCGTCAAACAGCCCACTTCTTTTGCAAAACACAATACCAAACACCCATTTTCATCTTTCCCCCTCTCTCTGCTACTGTGTGACGAACACACACACTCAAAAACCAAAAAATCCAATTCCCAAACTCAAAATTCATCTAATTTTGCAAGGGGCAATCACTTACAACTCGATTAACAACACCTATTGTAAGATTTTCTATACTTATCTTTTTCAATTTCATCCAATTTTGCTTTCAATCAAAATTGGGTATTTTTCATAGTTATTATTTATTATTCGATTAGGTCTAGAAAATACATAACTAAAATGATTCCCGTAGTCATAGGAATTCAATACATTCAATAGAATTGAGTCACAAAATTTTTGGTTCGAAATTTTTATAAACATATATACATATTTTTCAATTTAAAAAAAAACTAAGAAATTTCAAAACAAAAGTCTATACATTGTTGATTCATGCCAAAAACATGTTAAAACAATCATACATTGTCTATCGAAACATACATATCTAAACGCCTATTTTTCGAATCAATGAATAAATTCTTACAAAAATAAAGGGGTGTTTGGTTCGTTTCTTAGGATCAATTCTTAGAGTCGAAATGACCATCACTATAGTTTTGTCACTTGTATAATCACATAACTAGCTTATGTAAGTCATCAAGATATATAATTCATATATATATATATTGATACATCTTATAAAAAGTGTAAAATAAAGGGGCGTTTGGTTTAACGTTTTAAAACATAGTGTTGAGTCAAAACAAACACCATTTAACTCTCACCAAGTCAAAAAATGATGAACTAATATTTGTCAACAAAATATACAACATAACGTATATTTTTTGACAATTTTAGTCAAGTCTTGTATTAATAAGAGAGTGTTTGGGTTATTATCTTGATGTTGAAATATATAACTAATATATACTCTTCGACATCCTAGATTAAGTCAAAAATAAATTAAGGAACATATGGATCACTTCTTAGGTTTTTATCTTTAGAGTCGAAGTGATTCTTGTCCCACATTTGTCATTTTTCAAAACTTTATTTCACTTATTTTTTTTGTAACACTCTATTTTGTTGATATATTGTTTAGGTGATAATCATGCCTCGAGCAACCATTGGTAACACCTCACTTACCCGTTCTTATATTCCCAAAGTTTCCCAAACACCCGGTATCTCTCCTTCTATTGCTCATTTCTACAAACCCATCGAAAATCGATGTATTCATGAGGGTAGAGTTGTTGATCAACTTTACTACACCTCTGATCATATCGATTGTTGCTTTTCTAACATTCGTCTCAATTGTCTCTACGAAATAAATGAGCCAATTGTTCCTCGATTCGTTATGGACTTTTATAGTCAAGTCACCCTCAAAAGGGATGACTCCGGAGTCATTCTTATCTCCTTCATGATTCAAAACGAATTCATCACTCTCTCTCTCTTCAACAATTCAGACAAATTCTTAGAATTCCATTTGATGGCCAAGCCGTCTTCACAAATGAATAGGATCTTGGTGCTTTTGCATACTCCCAAGACACTAAAGGACCATATCATACCGATCTTCCTACTCCTGAAGAAATTCATCAATTTCTTCAATTTCAATGTGTTGACTCTAATCGCAAAATCAAAAACAAAAACGTCATTCTTTCACCAAATCAAGTTTTAACCAAAGAGCTTAGACGTGATTTGAAGAGATGGAACAAACTCATTTATGAAAATGTGTTCAGATTAAGAGGACACCTGGACCATCTCCCAGCTTGCCTTGCTCATATATTATATTGTATTCTAGCCGAGCAACAATATAATCTTGCCTATTTCTTTGTCAAAAGAATTGAAAGTGCACGAGCAACTCCCAAAGCCCATCTTCCTTATGGTATGTTCTTGACTCGTCTCTTTCGACATGTTATGGAACTTTACCCTCATCTTGACAATGGCATTTATAATGTCGTTGATCATGTCATGCGCCCACTCGCTCTAAAACAAACTCGTCGGCCCTGAAGTGATCATGGAAAAGCCCATCACTCCGTCTCATCAACTTCCGCCCATCATAACCTTGGTTCATCATCTCGTCATGAAGATGACGATGAGGATGATGGTGCTTCTCGTGCTAGTACTCCATCTCATACTACCTATCTAAACTCTCTCGAACCACTCAATTACCAACAATACAAAATTCCCTCTCCTTCTGAACAAAGTGATGATCTCCTCTTCGAGAGACAAACCGAATTGCTTAATCAATCACAAGAGATCCATAAAGAGGTTAGAGGTGGATTCAAGTCATTCGGAAAGGCATTGCGAGGGTTGTCTCGCAGAAAAGAATTGACGGATGTTGAGTGATGACTAGCATGGTAGAATTATTGGTTTAAGACTTTATGTGAACTTATGTTAATGTTTAATTAATCATGTGATGACAACCTGACTTAGTCGGAAGAACTTGAACTAGGTTAAGCTTGCTTTGAACCTCTAATTGTTAAGTGATATGCTTTTAATTATTCTTAGCTCATACATCATTATTGCTGCATGGCATGATATATTGTCTCTATGATATATATGTTCACATGGACTTGCTACAAATTGCCCACCAAAAACACAAACATTTTTACTAAATTTTTGCAAAAAATAATTTTTTGGTCGTCTGAAAACACCAGATGGGCGGCCCCTTAATTTCATACAGGGATAGGTCCCTTAAAGATAAGGGGGCCGACCATTAATTAAGGGGAACCCCGGCCTCTGGTTCCCGGGGGAATTTTACTATTTCTTTTTGTTTTTACTACTTTTACCTAGCCTCAGCTATCCTTACCCAGATTGCTAGAACAGATTTTGGGAAATTCTAAACCAATTCAAATCATTCCATTTTCATACCAAAGTCTTCTAATAATTTTCCTCAAATGCATTCACCGCTTCATCATCTTCTTCTTCCTCTATCAACACATAAACCACCATGGCATCCCATAGAGTTCCATTTCCAAAGTTCCAAACGACCAAATATCATATATCATTCCACAAACCAATTGTTTGTAGATTTAACCAATAAGACACAAAACCCCTATCAACAAGCATCAACTCTATCAACTAGTGCTCTAAATGCACCATCAAAAACACCATCAACCAAGGCACTTCCTCTTCCTACCCTTGATCACACACCCAAATCACCAACCTCATCCTTATCTCCATCAACATGATCGTTGCTTTTCTAACATTCATCTCAATTGTCTCTACGAAATTAATGAGCCAATTGTTCCTCGTTTCATTCTGGACTTTTATAGTCAAGTCACCCTTTAAAGGGATGACTTCGGAGTCATTCTTATCTCCTTTATGATCCAAAACGAATTCATCACACTCTCTCTCTCCAATAATTCGGTCAAATTCTTATAATTCCATTCGATGGCCAAGCCATCTTCACAAATGAATGGGATCTTGGTGCTTTTGAATACTCTCAAGAGACCGAAGGACCATATCATATCGAGCTTCCTATTCCTGAAGAAATTCATCAATTTCTTCAATTCGAGCGTGTTGACTCTAACCGCATCATAAAAAACAAAAACGTCATTCTTTCGCCAAATCAAGTTCTAACCAAAGAGCTTAAACGTGATTTGAAGAGATGGAACGAACTCATATATGAAAATGTTTTCGGATTAGGAGGACACCGGGACCATCACCCGGCTTGCCTTGCTCATATATTATATTGTATTCTAGCCAAGCAACAATATAATCTTTCCTATTTCTTTGTCAAAAGAATTGAAAGTGCACGAGCAACTCCAAAAGCTCATCTTCCTTATGGTATGTTCCTGACAAGTCTCTTTCGACATGTCATGGAACACTACCCTCACCTTGACAATGGCATCTACGATGTCACTGAACAAGTCATGCGTCCACTTGCTCTAAGACAAGCCTGTCGACCCCGAAGTGATCGTGAAAAAGCCTGTCACTCTGTCTCTTTAACCTCCGCCCATCATAACCGTGGATCTTCATCTCATCAAGAAGATAATGATGAGGATGATGGTGCTTCTCGTGCTAGTACTCCATCTTCTACTACCTATCTAAACTCTGTCGTGCTAGTACTCCATCTCTTGTTTAAAATTAATTTTACATTTAATGAGTTTAGATTTTGTAATCATCAAAAAGGGGGAGATTGTTGATAGAAATAATGCCTAAAAATATTGTTAATATTTTTCGATCTCTCTACGTTTTGATAATCACAAAATATAAAAACACTTAATGAAAAATTAATTATAAACAAGTAATTAGTAGTAAATTTTTATTTCAAAAACTTAATCACTTAAAGGTATGAATAAACAAATGCTTAATGTAGTTTATGATCAAAGTATTTTTTATTTAAACTCACACTTTTTATAAAAATGACAAAAACATTTTTATATCTTTTACAAAACATTTTTAGATTTAAAAGAAATGTTTTATTCAAATAAATATTTTGAATTCAAATTTTCTACCCAAAAACAGCTAGAAATGTTCTAGAAAACACGTCCCCCGGAAAAGACAAAAAAGGGAGCGTCAGGCATGGGCGGCCCCCTTAATTATAACGGGCGGCCCCCTTAATTTTAAGGGGACAGGCACCCTAATTAAGGGGATCGGCCACGTGTTTTTTTGTCACAGATTGCCTATAAATACTAGATTATTCCCCACTAATTTTCTCACCTTTTGCACACACTTTCCTTCTGTTCTAAATCAGTTTATACTTTCCTTTCTTTCCTTTGATCATTAAATCATAAAGCATTGTTTCCAAGTGATCCAAGCTTTAATCTTCAAGTGCAAGAGAAGAATACTTCCTATCATCAAGTGACGAAGTATTATAGCTTAGTGTGTGTCCTTGCAACCTTGTTTCAATTGTATCATATCTTGTAAATCATTTGTGTATATTTTGAAGGTGTGTATCATAGTTGTGTACAATAAGTAGATTGTTGTGATCATTGTAAGTATAGCTAGATCGGGGTGATCTTAGTAAGTAGTGATAGATTGGTGTGATCGTAGTAGTGTCTTGGTGAAGTGAAGTTGTGAAGTGAAGAAAAGTTGTGAAGTCGAGGGAAGTTGTATAGTGAACCCAAGTTGTGATTTGTCGTGTAGTGGTGTGTTGTGTTGTGATAGATTGGTTCTAGCTAGGATTAAAACTTAACATTTAGCTTAGTGTCGGAAATTGGTGTAAGCTAAGTTGTGTACGGTTTTCTCCGCCTAAAGGGAGCTTGTTGACGTAGTAAAGAAAACTCTCGAGTTTGGTGCTCGGGGAGTAGAATAGGGCGAAGAGGTGCTTCGTTACCAAACCACTATAAATCCTCGTGTTGTGGTTTGATCTTTCCTTCTCTTATCTCTTATCTTGTACATTTATTTACATCTTATCATTACTTACTTGATTAGTTAAATTGTCTATATTGTGGACATTGTGAATTCACATAAAGTCGAATCTAAGTTTTTATAAACAAACATAACATTAATTTAAAAAGCGCTAAACTATTCAACCCCCTTATAGTTTTCCACACTTTCTCTTGTTTTCAGCTTGACGTTCAGCAAAGGTGTTGATCTTCTTATCCATCACCTCAGTTGTAAATTCAGTTGCGTCCTGCATGATCTTTGGCTTAGATGCCATTACACTTCCGTGAATCATGTCGGGCAAACCACCGACATACCTCTCAATCTTATCCAACTCTTCGGGAAACATCCTAGTACACATCAATGCCAGTTCCTGAAAACGTTTGTTATATCTTACCACATCGACACATTTAACCTTCAGATTCTACATCTCAACCTTCAGCTTCTTTATCTCGCCTCTTGGGTAGTACTTGTCAGTCATCTTCTTTTTTAGGTTTGTCCAAGTCATTGCATAAGAAACATCATGACCAACAGTCCTAACGTGGGCGTTCCACCACGTTAGAGCACTTCCAAAAAGAGTACAAGTGGCAAACTTGATTTGGTTTTCCACATTGCAGTTGCTTATACGGAACACATTTTCCATTCTTTCAAACTACTGAGTCAACTCGACAACTCCTTCGGTACCTTTAAAATATAGGGGTTTGTATTTCATAAAGTCTGGGTAAGTGTACTCACGAGCAAGAGGAGCTTGTCTCCTTACACCCGTGCCTGAATCATGGTTGTCTTCGCCATTTCTGCTTCAAGTGGCATCACGTTCTGCCTCTAGTGGCATCAAGTTTTGCCAACACGTCAGTAACTCCTTGAGCAATTAATGCCTTAAGTTGCTCATCAGTCACAGGAGTAGTGGTGGTTGTTGTGGCTGGGGTGGTTCTGGTTTTGGATGCTTTCCTTGGAGGCATTTTCTTTAAATCACAAGAAAATATAATAACCGTTAGATTTCATACAAATCATAACCATGACATAACATATACACAATAAATAAAGTGAGATCACATCACACGGTGAAATATACAACTGAATTGAAATTAACAATGGTGTAGCTAAATCGACATTCATTCATAATAAATTCGATTACAGACATGACATAATACATCCCTTCCATATATAATCTGGAAAACATACATGACCGATTCGGTTACAAAATGATTACTACCATTAGGTTACAAAATGAAAATAAAACCTAGAGCCTTACTAGTCCGGAGTTAACCCGTAATACTTAGTAGGCTATACAACATGGCTACAACATAACCAGATCTAAGAACTACTACCGGCCTCCTCCGGTACATCAGGATGTGCTGGATCCCTAGCGGGTCTCTGCTGACTCTGTAGTGCTGCCATTTGAGTCTGAAATGTCTTCAACAGAGTTAGTGCCTCTGTGAGTTGTGTCTGCCTCCTGCGGTCTGCTGCCCGCAAATCTCCAATCTCAGTCTGCTGTGATAAAACCGTAGTCCGTAGTGCTCTAACCTCAGAATGTGCCATATCACTGGCATCCATCGACTGTACCCAAGCTTCACGAGAAGCTTTGGCCTCACCCTCCATAAGTCTAGCTGTGAGAGCATGGGAGCGCCTATCTCTACGTAGCGAGTTGAGCTGACCGCTCATCAACAATCTAGCATCCAGTGCATCGTCGAGTCTCCCATAAATCTCATATGTATCCTGCCTAATAGTAGTGACAAAATCTGTCATCCTCTGACCCAACTTTGCCATATTAGTCGCTGGTATCTCCTCTGCAATCTCATCTGGATCCACCCATACGTTAGTAATCCTGTAACCTATCTCCTTGTCTGGGTCACGTCTAATCTCGGCATCCAGAGTGCCAACAAAACCATAATCTGCTCTAAAGCCTCCAGTAGGCCTAGCAGTAGGAGCTGATGAACACTCCCCGACCTCATATCTAGGATTCACCAAACCCTTGCCATGAGAAAGATTCAACTTCTTGATCGAAAAGCTTGGTATGAGAAGCATGTCTCCGATAACGCTAAAACGTCTGACAGAGGAAGAGGATGAGTAATGGTGGCAACTCATGGTATATCTTGTGTATTATATGTAAATAAGAAAACATAAAAACCCAAAAAAGATTTTATTATATAATAATAAATTTTTCCAAAAAAAGAAAATATAAAAATATAAAACCATAAAACAAAATTAAAAAATTAAAAAATTAGAAAAATCCAAAAATAGTTTTTCAAGACATGTCTTCTAAAATCAATAACATTTATGGCCTTAGAAATGTCATTCAATAATGATACGAGGCTGTAAAAGAAGTTTGAGCATAAGTTCAAAATGTTTTAAAACATGTCATATGTCGTGCTATTATTTCTGATAGCAACCCGGTCATCAACTTAAAGGCAAGTATTTTGACAAAAAGAAAACTTGTCCTCACAACGGGAAATTTATTTTTCTCTGGAATGAATTACTTCATATTTATTGAAAGGCTTGTGTTTACTTTGTAACATAGCCCGTGCTTCCTTTCTATAAATCAATGTATGTGTCAGTGCATTTCTTTGTCAAAATAAGAGAAATCTTATTTTTATGGTGTTGATTTTCAAAATAAAATAAAATAATCATCTTAGTAATTCATCTGAAAATGATTGTTTAAGGCATTTGACCACTCAAACAACAACTACAACTCTTTAAGTGTTGGGCTTAATATATCATTTGGAAGTGTTTGTTTTGGCTTATACACACCACGGCCCAACTAAGGCCCAATAAGCTTCGGCTTATTTTTTGGATCCTTCGTTTGGCTTATTTTTTAACTTATTGATAGTGCTTATCTTAGTCGGAAAATATCGGTTAAAGAGGTAGAATAGCTAGTTGTGGTCATTTGGCCGGATAACCCATAATAAGTCCATTAAGCTCGCGGCTTATGGCTTATTTGGTTACACGGCTTATTTCGTTGACTTACTACCTTTCTTATTGGGCTTTGTTGTTTTTGATTTAATGATATTATTGAATTTTATGTTATTGGGCTAACTAGTAAACTTATTATTGGGTCTATTATAGACTAAATACTAAAACTAAAGATTTTAAATTAATATTGGGCTTTAAGGCCCAATAAGTGAAAACTAGACAACTTGAAAGTTTAAAACGGATTTTTGGTATACTAATATCTATAGAAGTTCAAAATAGTTTAAATAGTCGTTTAGAAACGTGTTTGGTAAGAATCTGGTCGAAAATGATAATTTTGGCATTTTGTTGGAATTTGAATTATTTGGGAAAAAGTGTTTGAAAAGTGAGGTCTACGACCTTGGAAAACGTTTTATAAACGAACGGGTCATGTCGAAATTTTATAAAAATATTATACTTAAAATATTTTTACTAAAAACTATTTTCTTGGAAATTCGACAAAAAAACAAAATAATAAAATATTATTATAAATCGACTAAAAGACAAAAAATATATTTTATAATTTTATAAATTATAAAACTTCTCTAAATTGTTTTATGTAATTAAAACGCGTCATTTCTTATAATCAATACAATTAAACTATGTAACTTGAGCTTACCGGGTAAATTACCGAAGCATATTTCTTAATATCTATTATCTAAGTCTTGTTATTTTACTTGTATATTTTTCTTAAATAGTATAAGTATATAAAATCTAATATACATACTTTGACATGTCTTCTCCGAGTTTAAATCACCAACCATCACACAACCACTACTACTAAAAGCAGTAATACGAAACATTTTCAAACTCTTATGCGTCGATTTTAAGTACACATTTCAAACATAATTCTAAGTTAAACGAATAGCTAGATCATGTCAGGAAGCCGTTGTACGCTGTTGTTTGACTATCACACTATCAGCTACTTATCATTTTTGTTAAGGTGAGTTCTCGTAGCCTCATTTTTAAACTCTTTTTCGTTGGGAAAAATGTTACTCAAAACCTATTTCAACTACTTTTAATAATGTGCAAAAACCTTTTATTTCTTTTGGACAATTCTATGTGCCTATGATTGCATGTATGAATGCTATGTGAACACTATATGAATGCCATATGAACACTATGTGAATGCTATGCGAATACTATGAGATCTATTTATGCGAAGTTCCAATGTGAATTTCTGAACCACACTATTTAACCGACTGTGTAGCTCCAGCTGGTAGACGATAGGTTCGGAGGACTATAAGCGCACGGGACATTATGGATTGTTGATTTGGGTTGGGATACCTGTGATAACCAGTAACTTTTCCTAGGTTAAGTATTATAAAATATTATGATTTTTATATCGGAGTCTTTCAGTTTTCTTGAAGAAAGCTGTGAAGTTAACTTCGGTTGCTTATTTTGCGTAAAACGGTTATGATTTACCCGGGTCTTGGGAGAGTCATATGTATCGTAAGAGAATCATTTTAGATTCGTATTTTCGTTTTAGAATGGTTATGAAGTCATTCGGTGCTTTCCGAGAAGTTACCCCGCGTTTAGCAAAAATCGTCACGTAGCGCGTACCGGCACGATAGTAAATTTGAAAATGAGTTTTTATAAGCTTTGGGTGAATTTGTGGAAAACAGGAAGGGGGTTAAATAGTTTACCAATTTTTTTAATTTAAGGTTTTAAAGTGTTTCTAAAAAATCTAGATTCGACTTTATGTGAATTCAACACTTGCGCAATATAAACAATATACTTATCTAAACAATTAATAAGATAGTATGAGAAAATAATGCAAGACAAGAGATAAGAGTAAGAACAATCAAACCACAACGCGAGGATTTATAGTGGTTCGGTAACGAAGCACCTCTTCGCCCTACTCCACTCCCCGAGCACCAAACTCGAGAGTTTTATTCACTATGTCAACAAGCTCCCTTATGGCGGAGAAAACCGTACACAACGTTGCTTACACCGATTTACGACACAAAGCTAAATGTCGAGTTCTAATCTTAGCTAGAACCAATCTATCACAACACGACTTCACTACTTGTTCACGACTTCACAACTTCACGACTTCTTCACAACTTCAAGACTTCTTCACAACTTCAAGACTTCACTTCACCACACTACTTATATCACAACTATCTATCACTACTTGGTAAGATCACCACGATCTAACTATACTTACAAAGATCACCAAGATCTAGCTACTACACACAAATACAAGATATACAATTGATTTACAAATATGTGATATGAATGCAACAAGGTTGCAATACACACTAAGGTGTAATACTTCTTCACTTGATGATGGAAGTATTCTTCTCTTGCACTTGAGGAATTAAGCTTGGATCACTTGGAAACAAAGCTTTATGATTAAATGATCAAAGGATTTTAGAGAGGATATGTGGGCTGTTTTGAGCAGAAAGAATGAGTGCAAAAGGTGAGAAAATAGTAGGGAAAAGTCCAGTATTTATAGGACAAACTGGAGGAGCGTCAGTCTATGGGCGGTCCCCTTAAATAGGTGGGCGGTCCCCTTAAAATTAAGGGGGCCGCCCTTGTATTTAAGGGGGCCGCCCTAGACTGGGCGCTCCCCATTTTTTCCTTTTATGTAAGGAGATTTTTTTGGAACTTTCTAGCCGTTTTAGGTCTGAAAATTTAAATTTCAAAATATTTATTTTGAATAAAACATTTCTTTTAATTGTAGAAAATATTTTGTAATGTTTATAAAAATGTTTACAACATTTTATAAAAGTGTGAGGTTGAATGAAAATTTTATTTGATCATAAAATGCATTAAGCGTTTATTTATTCATACCTTGAAGTGATATAATTTTCAAAATGAAAATTTACTACTAATTACTTGTTTACGTTTAGTTTTACATTGAACGTTTTTATATTTTGTGATTATCAAAACGTAAAGATGTGAAAAATATTAGTAATGTTTTTAGACATTATATTTTATCAATAGAACTGAATAAACCTATTTAAGGAAATATTTTATAAGTTAATGAAACATTGGATAAAATGTGAATCGTTGAGGTGTGAAATGAAAACTATCAGAAAACGGGCATTTTTGTGAAATTCGGTAAAAGACTGTAACGGTCGTTAAAGTGAAAACTTTGGGCAAATCAAAAGTGTCAAGTTGAATTTTGAATGTTGGAACACTTTTAAAAATGATGGGAAATGTTCGGTTTAGTTTAAACAAGAATTCGTGTTTTTTGATCCTGACACGACCGGTAACGCTTTAAATGAATTTTGGGAGATTTAAATTAGAAAAGGATGTCAAGTAAATACTCTAGATTATTGGAAAAATAATTTTAAACTCAATAAAAATACTAACTAAACCCGGGTAACATTTTTACTTAGCGAGAATTGAGTTTTTAGATAACCCGACACAAAAATGAGACACCTCGAGCATCATAGGATGCTAGCCGGTTAGGGATAAGGAAAGGGAGACACCAAGGCTTAATTTTAGCTACTAGGTCCCTTCATGGTATAAATATTTTGTCTTAAGCCTTAAACATGCATTCCACACCATTTCAAAATCAAACAAAATTTTTTGTCTCTCCTCTCTTTCTCTCCTACATTCGGCCGCAACTAAAAGGACCTAGAAACACAAGATTTTTGAATATTTAATAAGAACACGGGTTAACAATCAATAGTGGGTTAGTGTTAGATAGCTTCGGGTTGTAGAAGAACGATTTGGGTTTACTTGTTCGCGTCAAAAACCAAACCAAGAACATCAAGATTGTAAGTTTTTCTAAATCTTGTTTTAAGTTGTACTTTTATGGTTCTCATAGTGTCTAAACGCTAGTTGTACAAGTTTAACGTTGTGAAATCGAGTTTTGAAAGCAAAACGAATGGTAAAAGGGTGTGTTTGTATGCGTCGAAAATAAAAAGAAAGAAACAAGGAATTGACACTTTTAAATTTTGGTTCTGGTGGTAAATTTGTTTTGATGTCTAGTGCTTATTTGGGGCTTATTTTGAAATTTTGCTTAAAAATAAGCTATTAAAGGAACTTATTTGGATTTGGGTTATGTGTGTTGGGCTCAGCACCACCATGGTTATTGTTTTGGGCTCGGTTGCACTCGGCCCGACAAGTAAAGGGCTTGGCCCATTTGATTTTTGGCTTATTTTCGAGCTTATGGCATATTGTTTTTGGCTTATATTTTTGAGCTTATGGCTTATTGTTTTCGGCTTATATTTTTGAGCTTATGGCTTATTGTTTTCGGCTTATATTTTCGACCTCATGGCTTATGGATTTTGGCTTATATTGTGAGCTTATGGCTTATGGATTTTGGCTTATATTGTGAGCTTATGGCTTATGGATTTCGGCTTATATTGTGATCTTATGGCTTATTGAATTTGGCTTATATACTCGAGCTTATAGCTTATTATTTTCGGCTTATATAATGGACTTATGGCTTATTAGTTTTCGGCTTATATAATGGGCTTATAGCTTATTATTTTCAGCTTATATAATGGACTTATGGCATATTGGGTTTCGGCTTATATAATAGGCTTATAGCTTATTAATTTCGTATTATATAATGGGCTTATAGTTTAAATGGGTTTCGGCCCATTTGACGAGACATATTAGGTTTTGGTATATAACTTGGACTTTTAAAATAACTTGGACTTTAATATAACTTGGACTTTTAATATGACTTAGACTTTTAATATAACTTGGGCTTTTAATTTTGGGTTGGACTTAAATATATGAATATTGGATTTTGGACTCAAATATTGATTTTAGAGTGACGAGATGGATTTATAAAAGCTAAAGGACTAATACTTGGCATGTTGTCAGAAACTTTTTTGAAAAATTTATAAAAATAATTATTTTATGTCGACTCGACTAAAAGACAAAAGTGACTTTTTGTAAACATTAAGAGTCGAGATTAAACAATTTACTCTCGAATATAATAAGACGATAAGATTTTCTTCATACTTACCCCGCTTAGCCCGATAAAAGGACGAAATAATAATAAAATATTATTTTAATTCATTCTATTTAAAGTATTCGTATTATATATATATAATAAGTTTTAAAATACAATTTATTTTAAAAATCTTTTTTGATGTGGCTCTTGATGCCAATTGTGAAAAACTAGAAGGGATGTTGAATAGTTTACCACTTTTTTTAATTTAAGGTTTTAAAGTGTTTGTATAAATTATAGATTCGACTTTATGTGAATTCGACACTTGCGCAATATAAACAATATACTTATCTAAACAATTAATAAGATAGTGTGAGAAAATAATGCAAGACAAAAGATAAGAGTAAGAACAATCAAACCACAACGCGAGGATTTATAGTGGTTTTTGTACGGAGCTCCTCTTCGCCTGTCTCTACTCCCCGAGCACCATAACTCAGAGAGTTTCATACATTATGTCAACAAGCTCCCTTATGGCGGAGAAAACCGTACACAACGTTGCTTACACCGATTTACGACACAAAGCTAATTGTCGAGTTTTATCTTAGCTAGGACCTTATTATCACTAACACGACTTCATACTTGTTCACGACTTCACATCTTCTCGACTTCTTCACTAACTTCCTAGACTTCTCATAATCTCAAGACTTCACTTCACCACACACTACTTATATCACAACTATCTATCACTACTTGGTAAGATCACCACGATCTAACTATACTTACAAAGATCCCAAGATCTAGCTACTACACACAAATACAAGATATACAATTGATTTACAAATATGTGATATGAATGCAACAAGGTTGCAATAACACACTAAGGGTGTAATAATTCTTACTTGATGATGGAAGTATATTCTCTTGCTCTTGATGAATTATGTTGGATACACGTGGATAAAAAGCTTTATGATTAAATGATCAAAGGATTTTAGAGAGGATATGTGGGTTGTTTTGAGCAGAAAGAATGAGTGCAAAAGGTGAGAAAATAGTGGGGAAAAGTCCAGTATTTATAGGACAAACTGGAGGAGCGTCAGTCTATGGGCGGTCCCCTTAAATAGGTGGGCGGTCCCCTTAAAATTAAGGGGGCCGCCCGTGTATTTAAGGGGGGCGCCCTAGACTAGGCGCTCCCCATTTTGTCCTTTTGTGTAGGGAGATTTTCTAGAACTTTCTAGCCGTTTTGGTCCGTAATTTGGAATTTAATAAATGTTTATTTTGAATAAAACATTTCTTTTAATTGTAGAAAATGTTTTGTAATGTTTATAAAAATGTTTACAATATTTTATAAAAGTGTGAGGTTGAATAAAAATTTCCTTTGATCATAAAATGCATTAAGCATTTATTTATTCATACCTTGAAGTGATATAATTTTCGAAATGAAAATTTACTACTAATTACTTGTTTACGTTTAATTTTACATTGAACGTTTTTATATTTTGTGATTATCAAAACGTAAAGATGTGAAAAAAATATTAGTAATGTTTTTAGGCATTATATTTTATCAACAATCTCCCCCTTTTTGATGATTACAAAATTTAAACTCATTAAATGTAAAATTATTTTTAAACAAGTATTTAGTGAGTTTCATGTCATTTCTCCCCCTTTTTGTAGAATCAAAAAGGCATCGTCGAGGATTGCTAGTAAAATCGACGGAATAAATGCTCCCCCTTGATGTGTGCTCCCCCTCGTTCGAGGGCACCAAGGAATCGAGCTATGGTTTCTTGGCTACAAAAACGAGTTAGAACAATACAAATATTTCTAACATGTAGCAAGAAGGAAGGAAAAATATGACAAGTGCAAGCAAACATCAAAGCAAAAGATACTTCATTCATTTAGGACAATGTGTGTGAACAACACACAAGCATTCATAAAAAAATATGCTTTAGAGGCATATTAATACATAAAGAAAAATCCTAAATAGCCATAGAAGGAATTTTGACTTGCTTGCGACACAAAAGGGTTTGACGATTATTTGGAGGCAAGTTACGAGATTAGTTGGTTGGAGAGTTTGGAGCGGAGGCGGTTGTGGAGGGATAATCTCTTTGAACTCTAGGTGGTGGATGAGGTCGAGTGAGGAGGAATTCAATCCAATTGATAAATTTCACCCTTTCCTAAAAAATTCCCCACCCCCCCCCCCCCCCCATTTATTCCACCCCCCTTCCCCCCTTTTCTCCCTATCCTCCCCCTTCCCTTCTCACTTTAAAGCAGGAATTAATATTTAGTGAAGATGCAACAAGGGGCAATACCCAAACATGGGTTTTAATTGGTTAATGTTGAGGGTGTGTGTAGGTTGGGGAGAGTAAGGTGATGAGGGAATGTGTTTTGTTGTTTAAGAGAGATGCATGGCTAAGAGGTTTGATAGGTCTTGTAGTTGATTAATGTCATCAACTAGGCTTTCTCTACTTGGAGATAGAGGTGGTGTGTGTTGAGTTTGGTTGTCACTTTAAGGTGGAGCTTGAGTGTGAGCAACATGTGAGTTGATGGGTGAGATGGGAAGTGGAGGATGTGAGACAACTTGTGGTGATGTGGGAGTGTCCTTAATGTAAGGAGTTTGGTTGTCACTTTAAGGTGGAGCATGAGCGTGAGTAACATGTGAATTGATGGGTGAGATGGGAATGGAGGATGTGAGACAACTTGTGGTGATGTGGTAGTGTCCTTGATGTAAGGATTTGGTATTGCTTGATTGGGGTGATTGTTTTCATGATGAGGCTGTGAGTGGTTTGGCATTGGTTAGGTAAATAGCATTGAGCACATTAGATGTGTTGCAAAGGTTTGGTTTCTTCCTCCAAATGGGTTTCACACTCATTTTGGCTACCCTTGATGGTTTGGATGTGGGTTTGTTAGGAGATGTCATTGGTGAGGATGATTGTGATGATGATGGTTGAGGATGTATTTATAGAGGAGGAAAGGTTTAAATTCAGAAAAATGAACATTTAAAGGATCAAATCCAAGAAATGTTTATGAATTTAGGGAAACAATAGCTAAGTATAGGAGGGTATTTGGTCCAAGAAAGGATATAGGAAAAATATAGTTTTACCCGTGATAGCTAGGGCGGTCCCCTTAATTAGGGGTCGGTCCCCTTAAAGATAAGGGGGCCGCCTACTGCTATTTCCCAGATTTTCCAAAAATTGATTTTTCACAAAATTTTGTGTGAGGGTTTCTGTTTTGGTGGTTAATTTGCAGCAAGTCCATCCTTTTATGGCAATTAAGATTTTTAGCACATAGCAATTAAGCATTCAACATTCTACATATGTATGACAAGATGTAGGATAAAACTATTTCACATAATTTTGGCATATACTCATATATGAATAGAAGACCAAAAGAGTTAAGAACATATGAAATAGTAACTAGATATAATGCACAAAGAATTTTTCTTGACAAGAGGGTTAAGTTAAAAACGAACCAAACTTTTGTGCAAACACTAGTGTGTGCCTAAGTGCGATAAATGTGGAGTAGCGATTATTTCGACACTAAGACATGTAAAACCTAAGAAATAATTCAAATGCTCCTTGATTTAATTTTGCTCAACCAAGATTGTCGAAAATATATATTAGATTATATACTTTTGACAACAAGTAAGAGAACATTATGCATATGTGAAAAATGTTTTTAGCATATCTCAACGATATATGAAACTTGATTTCTATGTGCTCCTAGTTGTGAGAAGAACTTTTTAGAAAGTAATAGATTGGGGCTATTGTATATATGTATAATGAGATATGCATTTAGATAGAGGAATTAGTAAAAGTTTGCTTATAAACTTTTCCCAATCTTGTGTTTTTGTGTAAAATAAAAACCTAGACACATAGAGAAGAAAAAAAATTGCCAGTCAGGTGGGTGGTCCCCTTAAAATTAAGGGGGCCGCCCTTTATGAATTAAAGGGGCCACCACCTATTGAGAAGAAAATTTCTCAGATTTTTGACAAATGGTTCATTGATGATTATCATTTCTTTATTATGCCAAAAATTAATCTATTTTGTTCATCATTCATTGATCCTAGACGTAAGTAGTTAAATGGCTCACGTTTAAGTGGTTTAGTTAGAATATCAGCTATGTTGTCTTTCGATGAGACCTTTTCTATAGAGATATTCCCTTTTTGAACATTATCGCGAAGGAAGTGATGACGAATCTCAATGTGTTTTGTTCGTGAGTGTTGAACGGGATTCTTACTTAAGTCTATAGCCCCTTTGTTATCACACATTATTGGAATGTCGTCTAACCTAACACCATAGTCTATGAGAGCTTGTTTCATCCATAGAGCTTGTTGACATACCTTTCTGGCGCTTACATATTTCGCTTCGGTTGTGAAGATGGCAAGAGCAGTTTGTTTGTTTGAAAACCAAGATGTTAGGCAACATCCCATAAACGTACAAACACCACTAGTTCTCTTGCGATCTATGTAATCTCCCGCATGATCCGAATCCGCATACACTATTGTTTCTATGCCGGATCCCTTAGGATACCATAATCCTAAATGCGTAGTGCCTTTAATGTATCGAAAGATACGTTTAACCGCTTCTAGGTGAGAGGTTTTGGGATCCTCTTGAAAGCGTGCACAAAGGCAAACACTAAACATGATATCGGGTCTACTTGCCGTTAAGTATAATAAACTACCTATCATGCCTCTATATTTGGTATTATCTACGGACTCACCGTCTTCGTCTCTCGTGAGTTTGGTTTCCGTAGACATAGGGGTTTTCATTGGCTTAGAGTCTTCTAGTCTAAATTTCTTAAGCATTTGGACAATAATGAGGTTGGAGTCTTTCTTTTTAGTGAAGAGTGTGTAGTTAATTGAAGAGGATGAGGTATCTTTGGTGGATGGAGTTTTAGAGGGTGCATTGGGAGCACTAGGAGATGATTCATGAAGCTTGGGTGATGGGGTTATAGTGTCTTAATTTGTCAAGTCAATGAAGAGTTGTTTTGGTGGTATGATGGTGAATTTTGGTTTCTTTGATGGTTTGGAAATGGAAGATTTTGGTGAAGCCATGAAGGTTGATAATGGTTAGTGTATGATGAGGAAGATGATGTGTTGGTGATGATCATTTGGAAAGGAGTTTGTTTCAACCATAGTGGTTTAAGACTTTTCCGATGCAAAACTAATCCTACTTTTATGTTAATTATTATCCACTAACTCATTTTTCTTCGTCTACGTGAGTTCGTGGCCATAGAAGATTTCCATTTTATAGTGGTTCATAGATAATCCATGTGAAAGAATGGTTCTTAATAAACAAATTCTTTTAAAAACTAGAAAACCAACAAATGGTATTTCTAGTGACTACCATATTTCCTATCTATCACTAATACTAAGTATATCATATACCAATATATAATTTACATAATTAGAGAGTGAGACGTACCTTAGCCGTCAAGAGAAATTACTTTAAAATCTTCAAGGTAGCAAGCTTTAAGGATGAGGATTTATGGAAATCCTATATGAGTTCTTCAATTTGTTTGACGAAAGCCAAAGGATGCTTGTAGATGATTAACCTCGGAAGATATGATGATTTAGCCATTTGGTCCCCATCGTTTCATGGGTCCGAAGTTATTGTTTCCGAACATGTTTTGCATTTGATTCGAACATATGCACGGTGAACATCTTCCACATTGAGTAAAGCTTGGTTGGTGTGGATGATTCCACATTGTGTGATTAGTGTTAGAGTAATTTGGTCTACCTTGGTCTCTCCTAGGTTGAGGTGTTTTGGAACGAGGATGAGAGTTTTCCTTTCTTCTCGGAGGAGGTGTTTTAGACCTCATTGTGGGTTTAGTAAATCCGACTCCGGGTTTTAAGGAAGGTTTGTAAAAACGTTTTACCTCATCATCACTTGCAATAGGAATTTTAGTATTGTTTATAAGTATAAATTTTGGTTTTGAGTTTGGGTTTGATTCTATCAATTTTTCTTTCGACTCGACTTCTTGAGCTCTTACAAAATTTACTTGTTTGGTTTCGCTAGGTGACCCTTTGGTAAAATTAAATCCTAAACCGGATTTATCTCCGGAAGGTTTTTGAGAACTTATTATTTTCTTAAGTGAGTGACTACTATCATTAAATTGATTTAGCCTAGATATTTCTTTTCTAAGCTTCTCATTTTCAAACTTAAGGTCTTGACATAATTTGCATTCTTCATTTACTTCCTTACCTTTTTCTAACCTAGATAATTTATCTTTTAATTCTAGTGCTTCATTCTCTAATTCTATTTTAGCTTGTTTTAGAGTTTTATTTTTAGCCATGACTTTTAGTCCTATTTTGCATAGTCTACTATATTCACTATCTAAGTCATTTTCATCTAGTGATGATTGGTCATCACTAAAGTATTCGGTTTCGGAAAGTACCTCATTGGAAGCTATTTCCATAAGACATTTTTCGTCATTTGTTTTATCATCTTCATCTTCATCACTATCACTCCAAGATCCTCCAACAAACGCTTTTTGGTTTTGATATCTTAATAGTTTTGGACATTCTTCGACGAGATGATTTGGATCACCACACTTAAAGCATTTTCTTTCGCCTTTGACATTTTTGTCATCTTTATTTCTTTGGAATGATTTTCTCTCTTCATATGGTTGTCTTATGAATCGTCCTTGTCTTTTGAAGAATTTCTTGAAGTTTCTTACGGCCATGGCGTATTCTTCATCTTCACTATCGGAGGTTGAGCTATCTGAGCTATCATCATCACTCGAATCCTTTCTAGCTTTCAAGGCAATAGATCTACTTTGTTCTCTTTTGCTTTTGACGGTTTCAGATGCTTTCTTAATTACCTCTTCATAAACCTTCAAATTCCCAAGAGGTCGTACAAGTGATAGAATTGTTATATACTTGATTCTTCAATCGCCATGACTTAACGCGCCGATTTAGGATGTAGTGCCCTAAGAATTTTCTAATCACAATTCTTGCTCGACAAAGCTTTCGATCAAGTGCTTTAACTAGTAATAACAGGTAATTTAGCAAAGGCCTCATCTATTGTTCCACTTCCGGATCTGAATAGTTCATTATTGTTTAAACAAAAGTTCTATTTTGTATGCTTTGACTTGATAATAACCATTTGTGATGATTGAAAAACAAAGTATCCAAATTTGTTTTTGCGGATTGACACATAAAATTCCTATCAGTTGCAAAAGCATTTTAAATTAACCATTTTAGCTTCATTATTTTTGTCAAGTTTCTTTTTATAAGATCATCGTTATGTTTATAGAAAAGGGTACATATATCATACTTTTTAGTCTCGGATTATTATGATAGGAAGAAAATCACCATCGTAAAAGCATGCCAATGTATAGATCTTTTGATTTCACATAACTTTCAAATCTATTTTTCCAATAAAACAATACCATTACTATCAAATAGTGGTGGATTCCTTATGCATAGATTCCCTTCTAAATATTTTCTGATTCTATAGATCGATACAAGTTATAAAATATAATTTATTTTAAAAATCTTGTTAACAGTGCTTCTTGATACCAAATTGAGGAAAATAGAAGGGGGGTTGAATAGTTTAAAACGCTTTTTAAATTTAAGTGTTAAAGTGTTTTTTGTAAACTTTTGATTCGATTTATGTGATATTCAACCTTTCACAATATGAGTCACTATACTTATCTAAACAATCAATAGAATGATATGAGAAAGTAATGTAAGACAAGAGATAAGAGTAAGAACAATCAAACCACAACGCTAGGAAGTTATAAGATTAACGATAACGAAGCACCCGAACCTCTTCTCTTCGCCCTAAACTACCACTCCCGAGCACCAAACTTTGCGAGTTTTCTTACTTGTTCAAAAAACTCCCTTATGTGACGTAGACAACCTTGACACAACGTTTGCTTACATACCGGATTACGACACAAAGCTAAATGTCGAGTTCTAATCTTAGCTAGAACCAATCTATCACAACACAACTTCACAACTTGTTCACGACTTCACAACTTCACGACTTCTTCACAACTTCAAGACTTCTTCACAACTTCAAGACTTCTTCACAACTTCACTTCACCACACTACTTATATCACAACTATCTAACACTACTTGGTAAGATCACCATGATCTAACTATACTTACAAAGATCACCAAGATCTAGCTACTACACACAAATACAAGATATACAATTGATTTACAAATTTGTGATATGGATGCAACAAGATTGCAATACACACTTGAGGTGTAATACTTCTTCACTTGATGATGAAAGTATTCTTCTCTTGCACTGATTAAATGAGCTTGGATCACATAGTAGAAAACAAAGCTTTATGATTAAATGATCAAAGTATTTAAAGAGATAAAGTGGGCTGTTTTTTGGATGAAAGAAGAGTTGCAAAAGAGAGAAAATAATGCGGTAAAAGGTCTAGTAATTTAAGGATAAACCTAGGGAATCGTGCTACTAGGGGCGGTCCCTTAAATAAGGTGGGTCGGACCCCCTTAATATTAAGGGGGGCCGCCCGTTATAAAAAGGGCCGCCCTATGTTTAGGGGCCATCCCCACATTGAGTCTTTGTGTAGGGTATTTCTGGAACTTTTCTAGCGTTTATAGGTCCGAAAAATTATGAATTTCAGAAATGATTAATTTGAATAAAACATTTCTTTAAATGTAGAAAATATTTGTAAATGATTATAAAAATGTTTACAATATTTATAACAGTTTAAGGTTGAATAAAAATTCATTTGATCATAAAATTCCATTAAATAATTTAATTATTCAACCATTTAAGTGATATAATTAACGCAAAGAGAAATTTACTATTTAGTACTAATAAACTTGTTTCCGTTTAATTTTACATTGATACCTTTTAATTTTGTGATTATGAAAACGTAAATATGTGAAAAATATTAATAAAAAATGTTTTTATGGCATTAGTATTAATCAAACAAGACACTTAGCAAGGTAGTACAGGGCTCCAAGGAAACCAGAAAACAGGAATAAAGTAGAACACAAGAATGGTTGTGCCAGTAGAGACAACTTTACTTCTAATTGCTTTTGGTGTCTTGTGATGGTTTCTGGTTAGATCGAGTGATCAAGCAGAAGAAGGTGCCAACCAACTTTGCACTCATGCTAACCTTCAATAAGTTCTAACTCTAAGGTAACTAATGAATTCAAAACCGTTCATCATCTTGTTTTGGAAAGGTTAAAATTCACTTAAAGACAAATGAACAACTGTTAAAAGACTTAATTAAGGACATCTTAAGTTAAATGTTATTGCTTATAAAATAGGTTTAGAGTCTTTAGAAGCAAGACTTCTAGTTTATAAGAACAATGAGTCTGTTTATGAGGAAGATATCAAGGTCTTAAAATGTGAGATTCATTTAAGAGAGAGATTCTGCCATTACAGAGCATAGAAGAGCAGTCTGAAACCGTGGGCTAAAACAAAAGGATTGAAATTCAGCAAATAGTAAAAAATTAGAATTCAATCTAAAAACTTAAGCAAACTAATATACCAGACAGAATAGTAGATAAGTGCAAAACAGGTTTAGGTATAATGTTGTTAACCACCTCCTATAGCAAGAAACATATGCCATAAAAAACCTGATTTGTCATTCTAATGATTAAAAGATTTACAAGTAGCCTATAGTTATTAAGCCTATAGTTTTGATAACAGTGAAGCTAAGGCATCGAAGCAAAGCCACAAGCAAGTTAGTAAGAATAAAGTGCACCCAATTATTGAGGATTGGGTGTCTAGTTAAGTGAGGAAAGACGATGTGCCTCAGCTAAAGATTGAAAAGAAAACAGTTAAGCCTAGTTTTGCTAAGATAAAGTTTGTTAAACCTAAAGGAAAAACTGCTAGGAAAACTGCTAAACAGGTTGAACAACTTAGGCAAAACACTCATACTCCTAGAGGCAATCAAAGAAACTAGAATAATAAGATGTCTCAAAGATTAGGAAGTAATTTTGAGATGATCAACAAAGCTTGCTATGTGTGTGGAAGTTTTGATCACCTACAGTGATAACCATCAGAGACAGTTTAATAATAAAAAGATGGTAAAACCAATGTGGAACTATACTCAAAGGGTGAATCACCAGAATTTTTCTAGAATGACTCACCCCAGTCCTAAAAGAAACATGATTCCAAAAGCAGTATTAATAAAATCTGGCCTAGTATCAGTTAATACTGCTAGACAAGTAAATACTGCTCACACAAAAACAATAGTAAATAGTGCTAGACGAATGACAAATCTTTCCAAATCAGCACATTCAACTGTTAAGTGGCCCATTCACAAGAATACAACATTTAAAAACAGTAATTTTAATTAGAGGGTTAATACTGTTAAGGATAAAAAAATTAATACTGCTAGGCCAAAAGAAGTAGTTAATGCTGCTAGGCCAAAAGCAGTAGTTAATGCTGTTAAGGGAAATAATGTTAATGTTGTTTAATTGCTCAGATTGATAGTGCTATTGGAAACCAAAGAATAAAGTTTAGACAGTGTCTAAAACACAGAAAGTGCATTAATCACCTTGAAATTTTTTAATTATGTTGATGCACGAGGCAGATCCAAGTCAGTGATGGATTGGGTCCCCAAAAGAAACTGATTTTCTTAACTAATGTGCAGGGCAATCCACGAATGGATTTACAGGATAAAGGAGTGATTAATAATGGATGCTTAAGGCACATGACAGGGAACGTGTCCTATCTTACAGACTATGAAGAGATTGACGGAGGATATGGTTGCCTTTGGGAGATACCCCAAAGGAGGGAAAATCACAGGACAAAGGGTAAAATCAAAACTCGGTAATTTAGATTTTGAGAAATGTGTAAATTGTAAAAGAGTTAAATTTAAAACCACTTTAGTGTCTCACTAATGTGTTACAAAAAAAGAATAGTTTTCTCTTTAATGACACTAAATGATTGTTTTATCTCCAAACTTTAAGTTAACTGATTAAAAAGTCAAGTTTTACTTATAGTTTCCTTAGAAATAAACAATATGCATAGGCGTTTGATTAAAAAATGAAATATAGTCCCTAAAGGCGACAAACTTGTCCTTATGTCCAAAGGCCAATCTGATAAATCTAAATGTTTGGCATAGGGCTTGGACACATAAATTACAAAACTATGATAAAATGGTTTAAGAAGTGGAAAACTTGTAAGAGTTTACCTTCAAAAAAAAATTTGAAAATATCAAAACATGTGTTGCATGTCAAAAGGGAAAGCAACATAAGCATCTTGTAAGTCCAAGACAGTAAGTTCAATCAGCCAACCTTTACATATGTTGCACATGGATTTGTTTGGTCCAACATTTATAAAAATCTTAATGAAAAAGATGTATTGCTTAGTTGTCACAGATGATTACAGTAGGTTCAGTTGGGTTTTCTTTCTAGCTACTAAGGATGAGACAAGTGGCATTCTTATGTCCTTTATAACTGGAGTAGAAAATCTAATAGATCAAAGGGTTAAGATAATTAGGTGTGACAACGAAACTGAGTTTGATGAATTAGTTTTGTAAGAGAAAAGGTATTAAGAGATAATTTAGTATAGCTAGAACTCCTTAATAAAATGGAGTAGCTGAGAGGAAAAATAGAACACTAATTGAGGTTGTTAGGACAATGCTAGCTGATTCTAAGCTACATACTACTTTTTAGGCTGAAGCAGTTAATACTGCTTGTTATGTGCAAAATAGGGTATTAGTAACTAAACCTCATAACAAGACCCCTTATGAACTTTTTCTAGGTAGAAAACCAACTTTAGGCTTTATGAGACCATTTGGGTGTCCTGTTACAATTCTCAATACCATAGATCACTTAGGCAAGTTTGATGGTAAGACTGATGACGGATTCTTTGTTGTTTACTCAATCAATAGTAAAATAGTAGAACTAGAATAGTTGAAGAGAACCTGCATGTCCAGTTTAGTGAGGATACACCTAATATTGCAGGAAGTGGACCAAATTGGCTTTTTGATATTGATGCACTAACAAAGTTAATGAATTATAAGCCAGTTGTTGCAGGAAATCAGTCTAATGGTAATGCATGTACAAAAGCATGTGATGATGCAGGTAAAGCTAGAATGGAGACAGTACCTGGCAAAGATTACATTCTGCTACCATTATGGCCTGCTGATCTACCATTCTCTCAAAATTCAAAGAGTTCTCCTGATGTTGGATTCAAACCTTCAGGAGATAATGAAAAGAAGGTTACTGAAAAACCAGGAAAAGAAGGTGGTGATCCAAGTAATAAGAATGATGGTGTTAACAGCACTAACAATATTAATACTGCTAGTGATGGAAACAGTGCTAACAATGTTAGTTCAACTGTTAATACTGTTGGCATAGAAGTTAATGTTGTTAGTAGTAATACAAACATTAAACATCCAAATGATCTAAATATGCCTGAATTGGAAGATATTATGTATTCAGATGATTATAAAAATGTTGGTGTAGAGGCTGACATAAACAATTTGAATACATTCATGCCTGTCAGTCCTATTCCAACTACAAGAATACACAAAGATCATCCAATTGAACAAATTATTGGAACTGAATTCGCACACTCAAAACAAGAAGAATGACAAAGAATTTGGAAGAACATGGTTGATGTAGTTTCAGTTCAGCAAAGAAACTAAAACATAAGACTTTCAAAATTGCTTGTTTGCTTGCTTTTTATCACAAGAAGAACCCAAAAAGGTAATTCATGCATTGAAGGATCCAAGCTGGATAGAAGCTATACAGGAAGAGCTTTTACAATTCAAGCTACAAGAAGTTTAGACTTTAGTGGATTAACCAAATGAAAAAAGGGCTATTGGCACTAAATGGGTCTTCAGGAATAAAAAAGATGAAAGAGGCATTGTAATAAAGATCAAAGCAAGATTGGTTGCTCAAGGGTACACACAAGAAGAAGGGATTGACTATGACGAAGTCTTTGCCTCTGTTGCCAGAATTGAATCAATTAGGCTATTCTTAGCCTATGCCTCATTTAAAGACTTTTTGGTGTACCAGATTGATGTCAAGAGTGCTTTTCTTTATGGTAAGATTGAAGAGGAAGTCTATGTTTGTCAACCACTAGGATTTGAAGATCCAGACTTTTCTGACAGAGTATACAAAGTAGAAAAGGAACTGTATAGGCTACATCAAGCTCCCAGAGCTTGGTATGAAACCTTGTCAACTTATTTGTTGGACAATGGGTTTCAGAGAGGAAAGATAGATAAGACTTTGTTTATCAGAAGGGACAAAGGTGATATTCTGTTAGTTCAAGTGTATGTAGATGATATTATTTTTGGCTCTACAAAGAAGGAGTTATGCAATGCATTTGAAAAATTGATGCATGAGAAGTTTCAGATGAGTTATATGGGTAAACTTACATTCTTCTTAGGATTACAAGTGAAGCAGAAGAATAATGGCATATTTATTAGTCAAGATAAATATGTTGATGAAATTTTTAAGAAATTTGGGTTTACAGAAGTCAAGACTGCAAGCACACCAATGGAAACTCAAAAGCCTTTGCTCAAGGATGAAGATGGTAAAGAAGTGGACGTTCATTTATATAGATCAATTATTGGTTCATTGATGTATCTTACATCTTCAAGACCTGATATTATGTTTGCATTGTGTACATGTGCTAGATACCAAGTCAATCTAGAGGTTTCACATCTTCATGCTGTGAAAAGGATTTTTAGGTACTTAAAAGGTTAACCTAAATTAGGCCTATGGTATCTAAAAGATTATCCTTTTGATTTGGTAGCATACACTAATAGTGATTATGCTGGAGCAAGCTTGGATAAGAAATCTACAATAGGAGGTTGTTAATTCCTTGGATGTAGATTAATATCATGGCAGTGCAAGAAACAGAATATGGTTGCAAATTCCGCAACAGAAGCTGAATATGTGGCTGCTTCAAGTTGTTGTGGACAAGTGCTTTGGATCCAGAATCAACTACTTGATTATGGGTACAATTTTATGCATACCAAGATCTTTATTGACAATAACAGTACTATTTGCATAATTAAAAATCCTTTTTTTCATTCAAAAACAAAGCATATAGAGATTAGACACTATTTTATTAGAGATTGCAATGATAAGAAATTGATTCAAATGGTCAAAATCCAGACTGACAAGAATGTTGCAGATTTGCTTACAAAAGCTTTTGATGTTAGTAGATTTCAATATTTGATTGCTAGCATTGGAATGCTAAATCCTTAAAAGTCTTTTATCTGTTTATGTTTTTGTAGAGTTTTGTATGAATTAGTACTGTTATTCATGCCATTAAAAGTTTCTGCTGTTAAGTATAATTAGTGCTGCTAGTTATACTTAATACTGCTGAGTTTTTTGTTGATCCCAATGAATAGATCTTTAACTCCTTAGCTTGTAAGGTTTAGTATCCTTGGATAAATCTAAAAATACTAAGAATGAAACTTTGATTGAATGATATAAACTATGTGGAATCTAGTTTATACCACTAAGAAGTATAATGAATAGAACAGTAACAAACAATTAGAACAACAAGAATGATTACTAAACTTTCAGCTTCAATATAAAACAAACACTCTTAATAATGTTGGGGTTACAAAACAACCTTGAAGCTCTATGTTTTTCGTATAAGAGATATGATGTGTATGCTAATAAGATGCTAAACTAGATGCCATAGGATCTCCTTTTATACACCAAGGAATCCTAATGGGCTTACAATACTTTCCTAAGTATTTAGTCAAATGTATTGAATATAATGACTATGTATTTAATACTTTCCAAAGCTCGTAGTCAAATGTATTAAATACTTTCTCTTAAATAGTTGAAACTTCTCAATCAGTATTAATCTTTTCAATCAGCATTAACTTGATATTAACTAGCAGTTGTAACTTCTTTCAGGAGTATTAATTTTCTCACCAGCAGCAGTAATCTTGAACCAGCAGTAGTAACTCTATAACCAGCAGTCTTAAGTCCTTCAACAGTCTTAAGTTAGTACTGGCAGTACTAACTTACTCTAGCAGTACTAACTGGTTAATACTGGTAGTTGTAACTTGTGAGCAGTACTAACTTTTGGCTTAGCAGTACTAAGTGCACTAAGTTTAATTCCCAACAATCCTCCCCTAAACTTGTGATTTACCTTCAAATCATCAAGTTTCTTGAATTAAACCTTCTATTTTGAGAGGATGCTTTCAAACACTTCATCTTCTTGATCTTTCAGCCTGTATGAATATCTTTTGAAGAAGTTCTTGAATTAAACCTTCTGCTCTGGAAATCCTCTGCCTTTCTTCTTTATCAAGTTCAGCTTGCAATCTCACAGCTACTTCAAAACCAAGTCTTTCTTATTCTTGTTGCCTTTTTGTCTTGGTCATTGCTGATTCAGACTCTTCCATCTTTGCTTTACCTTTATCTTTTGCCTTTGTTGCACTCCTTCTGATGTACACTAAAGTTTCAGCAGCAATATCTTCAATAGAATCACCAGCAGTTTTAACTTCAGGGCTGGCAGTACTAATTTCTGCACCAGCAGTAGTAACTAGTACATTAGCAGCATCAAAATCAAACTCTGGTTCATGCTCATGCCTCCCCTGAATCTCTACATCATGTTGTACCAATGAAATGCCAGGATCTTGATAAATTTTAGTTATCTTCCTCCCTGTTTGGAAGGATCCTCCAAATCATCTTCTTTTAGGGACCCAAACCATCATTGACTTGAATCTTCCTTGTGCATCATTATAATTAATTTTTTTTCAAAATGATTGATGCACTGTTGTGTTTGGATACATGGTCTATTACTCGGTTCTTTATCTTCCAAACCCAGCATGCTGAGGCCTTAACATCATGAAACCTATTTCTCTTGATAACATTATGTACTGCTTTTGGCTTAGCAGCATTAACTGCTGCTCTTGACCTAGCAGTATTAATTGTTTTTAGCCCTGACGTCATTAATACTGCTTGTGGAATCATGTTTCTTTTTGAATTGGGGTGAGTCATTCTTGCAGAATTTTGATGATTCACCCTCCTTGCATTGTTCCATACTGGTTTTACCATCCTTTTACTACAATCTTTCTTTAGATGTTCAAAACTTCTACACACAAAACAGGCTTTATTAATCATTTTAAAGTCAATTCCTATCCTTTGGGACATAAGATTGTTCCAGTTTCTTTGGTTCCCTCTAGGATGGTGTTTGTTTTGTTTAGGTGCATCTATTTCCTTAACAGTCTTAATAGATTTTTTCTTTTTAGTGCTAGGTCTTACAGTCTTATCATTAGGTTCTACCTTACTTTCATCATCAGAGTTCCAATCCTTAATGATTTGAGCACTAGAGTTGTTCATCCTAACAGCATTAGATTCAACTATGTTGGAAACACCCTTATTTTCAACTGTCTTATCATTACAAGGTGTAACAACAGTAGTAACATCCAAATTTTCACTTTCAACT